>JAYMSR010000875.1:0-11905 GCA_036897825.1 Plantago rigida | reverse complement strand
CTCATGTTGTTTGCATTATATTACGTAATCTCGTAGGATTTGTCTAGTAAAACTGGTGACTGTGAATTTTCAACGTCATCCAAAGGAGTAAATATCAACAAAATTGTATGAGAGGAAAGATACATGGTAATTGGCTTAATTAGACAAGTGGATTGTACTATTAGCTTCTTAACTTCTCCACCTCTCTTAGCATGATTATATACATTTAAATATCATCTTCATTTTTAATGATCTGAACATCACTGAATCTTTAGATTTCCAATCATTCAAGAGTTGTTGATTAGGGAGAAAAATGTGTTTTGTACGGTAAGAACTCATAAAATGATAGATGAACTATGGTAGTATTTACCTTAAAATATATACGTGAATACCGCGTGCCATATTCACTGGTTAAAACACGCAAGGGAAAATCCAACAATCTATATGCAGCCCTAAATACGCTTTACATCTTTTCCATGTTAGCTCGTCGTGTTTCATACATTGCAACGTGTATTTTTTTATATGCATTAATCATGGGAGCGGTGATATTTGACTCGTGAGTCGAACTTTTGCACCCGTAACGGTTCCATTATTTCCTCTAAATAAAAGTGAAAGTTTAAAAAGCTTCCGTAAACATGTTTGACATATCGCATATGTTACCAACATTCTGATTTAAGGATATTAACATGATCGATTATACACTATTTCTTTCCATTCATTATAATTAGGTCTTCCAGATTTTATAGTATCTGCTAAAACCAGACAATAATCAACCGTAGGATTCACATATATATCTCCAACTATTCAATAAATCTACCTCCTCTCATATTCATTATTATGTAATAGAAGCCTGTAATTTATACCAATAACCAGCTGGTTATAATAAAAACTACTTAAAACTTAATCTTCGAACCTACTATATATTCTAAAGCTCCATAAACCAAAAATCCATTTAGTTACCATGACTGTTCATAGTCCATACTCAAATCACCAAAATACATTTTCTTCTTTCTTTTTAGCATCTGATTGAAGAAATTAACCTAATTTCCTCACTTGTTTTTTAAATATCTGTCCTCCATTATCAATTTATTATACCAGATGAAAAAGAAAACACTACTACTAGTCTACTACTACAATGCTGCAACTCCACCGTCCATCATCATCTCTCTTCTCTTCCTCTCTCTAACAAACCACCATAACCAAAAAAAGGAAAAACATCTCCCAATTCCGTATCTCAATTCTTCTTACGGTCAACGATCCTTCCAACCTTCTTCATTTCAGATTCTTCTTCTTCTTCCTCCACCTAGGGTTTTGACTTCACCACCTGTTGATTTCATGTACTAGTCAATGAAATGGAGAATATAGAGACTTTGTTAGCTGCTGTAGCACAGACGCAGGGTTTCGACGATGACGATTCACTTGATTTTAGTTCCAGGTCGCGTAATTCTTCACCTCCTTCGCCCGAGATTCGGAACGAAATCGTTGCGGCGGAGCTGCCTGTTGCTCCGTTAGATGTTTCCAGTGAGGATTGGCCTTCTGTGGAGGTGTATCCGCTCCCGCTCGCTGCTGTTCCGGCGATCGGATCCGTGGAGAAGAAGCGGAGAGGTAGGCCTCCGCGTGGGCAGCTCGGGGCGAAGCCTCCGCCGCCGAAGAGAGTGAAGCAGGAAGATGAGGAGGAGGATGTATGCTTCATTTGCTTCGATGGTGGTTCGCTTGTGCTTTGCGATCGCAAGTGAGTTTCTTTCCTTTCGTACCTTTTGTGTGTGGAGATGGTTCAATTTTGGCATTTTTTGTGAGGATTTTAGGTTTCTACAAGTGATTTGTTGCGGAGGGTGTTTCGATGGTGGGGAATTTGATTTTCTTTGTTGCTCCGCAGGGGATGCCCAAAGGCATATCATCCGGCTTGTATCAAGCGAGACGAAGCCTTTTTTAAAACGAAGGCTAAGTGGAATTGTGGTATGCTGCATTTCTGTGTTTTGTATTTGCTACACGGATTGAATGTGATTGATTCATGTGGAGTTTACGTGTCGAGTTCCTGTTGTTTGCTTACGTAATTTATGGCGAAAGTTAAAGTTAGGATTCTCTGGAATTGCATTCATTTGCGGAGCTGCATTTGCAAATTTACTGTATTTTTGCATTGTTTTGACTGAAAAGCACAAATTGTTTGAGTTATAATGCATGATGTAGTTTCTTATCAACTGTTGTAACATTTTTAGTTCTTCTAATTTGCGCTCCGTTTTCCATTATCATCATATTACTGCTTGCAAGCTTCTCAATTTTGATATGGTTATGTGCTTTATGCTACCATCACATGAGTACATTTATATATTAACACACTCAGTTAGCTTGCTGTGTAATATGTTGTTATGACGCTTTTATTGCCTGCAGGTTGGCACATATGTAGTGTGTGTCGTAAGAATTCAAATTATCTGTGCTACACTTGTACTTATTCATTGTGCAAGGGGTGCACTAAAGATGCAGATTACGTGAATGTCAGAGGAAACAGAGGCTTTTGCTCAACATGCATGAAGACTATCATGCTTATCGAGAATAAAGACCAGGCAAATAGTGAATCGGTATGCAAAAATGTCTCGTTTACGCCCTGGCTAAGCTGATATTGTTGCCTCTTATGTCTGATTTTATTGTCAAACAACTCCAGTAAAAGTTCCTTGTTCGCTAGACACGTTACAATTTTGTTTGTATTACAGTACAGACAAGAAACTCTAGATTCTGCTAATCTAGTTGTGCTGTGGCTTTTAACTATCATCTTTTGTTTTATACTGTTCCGATTAAGTCAGGTTATCTGAGTTGCTAGCATTAAATTGAGCTTCATTGATTTTATCGTTGTGCATCCTTGTCTTATTTCTTAGTTAGATATTCAGATACTACCTGCCTTTTTTGAGGAACAAATTGCGATATTTGAGTTTTAGCAGGTTCAATTCAGGCCTTTTAATCATTTTCTAGTTCAATTAATCCCATCATTCTTGTTTGATCTGTCTCATTACACGTGGAGGGTGGGGTTGGTGTCCACACTGTTGGCAACTATGAAGCATAGCCACTTAAGGTGGCGTTTATATTGTCATGCATTACCTTTGCTGCTTTTATCTTCTCTAGTCCCTTCCTCATTTCGGACACAAAAATACTGAGGACTCTGCTGAAACAGCCATGCCACCTTCGAGCCTACCTAGCGACATGCATAAATCATAATAGTGGAACTGTCTTGATGTGGGCATTTAATACTCGAACCATTAATTAGTGCTGTTGCGACCATTTGGATGTGTCCAAGTAGAATATTATACATTTTTGTTTGCAATATGATGGAATCAATAGTAGAAAACACGAACGTACATGGAAGGTAATTACAATTGAGATCACGTCCTCTGTGATGCATGTTAAACTTTTGACCTAGGAGATGTTGCAACATTTTATGAATGGTTCATATGATACTAGAATTTGTTCTGAAATATGGTCTCATGCATGTCCCCAAAATCCATCCCCACCCTCTTCCTTTATTTTGCCTTTTCCCTGTTTTTTAATAAACTTATACTAACAGTTAAATTGAAATTAACTCGAGCAGGTTCAAGTAGATTTCGACGATAAACTAAGCTGGGAGTATCTCTTCAAGGTTTATTGGGTATTATTGAAAGAACAATTGTCATTGACGCTGGATGAGCTCACTGAAGCTAGAAATCCTTGGACCGAAGTTGCTCCAGTTGTTCGCAGGACACCATCAAGATATGTCTCTCTTACTGCAATTGATGGAAGAGGTCTTATTCCTTGTAGGAGTTCCGAACGTTTAGAGTTAAATAAATCTTGTGAAGAAATTAGCCTTGCACAGAGTGATAGGTTGATGGAAAGTGCTTCATGTACTGCTAACCATGTCGAGACAGTGAAAAATGAGGAGGTAGATGTTCCAGGCTACCAAAAGAATCCTGAAAAGCCGCACCTGAACGGATTTACTCCAAGCCCTATTAGTGACAAAGGGGCCGAAGAGCCTGACATCTTGAGAGCTGCTAACGGACCAAGCAGTGAGAACTTGACTGACAAACTGGGCATTGATAACACTACTGACAGACCAGGCGTTGCGAAAACCGTTGGTGAATCGGGCATCCAGGAAACCACCAATAAGGCCGACATGGAGGACAGGGAAACTTTAACCATTGCTGAAGATACGAACAAGCCGTGCATTATTAAGAACAGTGATGAAACAAGAGGAAACGACTCGGGAAAGTCAGGAACTTGCAGCAATAGTGAGTGGGCAACTAAGGATCTCCTTGAGTTTGTTGGACACGTGAAGAATGGTGACAGATCTCCTTTGTCTCAATTGGATGTCCAAAAACTCCTACTGGATTACGTAAAAAGAAACAATCTCCGGGACCCTCAACGGAAGAGTCAAATTATCTGTGATCTGAGGCTCACAAATCTCTTCGGGAGAGCACGTGTTGGGCACATTGAAATGCTGAAGCTTCTTGAATATCACTTTCTTATACAGGAGGATGCTCAGAAAGATTCATTTATTCCAGCTGGATTTGTTGGTTCTCCTGAAACAAACGTTGATGGCAACAATCACAGTCTGACTACAGTTAAGAGTAGAAAACGAAAAGCACACAAAAAAACTGAGGAGAGAGTAACCCAAAATGATTTAAAGGAGTATGCTGCAATTGATTTTCATAATATTAATTTGATATATTTGAGACGTAATTTGATGGAGAGTCTCATTGAGGATAAGGACTTCAATGATAAAGTCATCGGATCAATTGTAAGAATCAAGATATCAGGTAGCGAACAAAAGCCAGATGTTCACAGAATTGTCCAAGTCGTAGGTAATATACTCAAACTCATAAGCTTTATGGTTCAGCTATTCAAAATTTTCTTCTTTAAGACGTATATAGAACTGCTCACAGTTCTTCATACATTTACTAATTTTGCCCATATAATGGCCTGCAATTCAGGCACTAGTAAGGTGATCCAGCCATATAGAGTTGGAGATAGGACAACAGATATCATGCTTGAAGTCTTAAATTTAGACAAGAAAGAGTCTGTGTCAATAGATTCCGTCTCAAACCAAGGATTTACAGAGGTAAATAATGTTACTAGTGAATTAGTTATTTAGCTGAGATGTTTTTCTTTGAGCTGATTTTCTAAGGCATCTATACTTATGCGTCACAATTTTCATTTCAATATGAGTGAACCAAATGGCATGATGTAAGTCGTAACTTTTTACCACATAGTGAGGTGTGGTTCACAGCATAATGAGGGTCAGCTCTGAATCTCAAAGCGCTATGCTGCTCATTAAGGTGCAGCCTACGCACTTCAAAATCCAGTAAATGGGAGGAAGTGGTTTTGACCCTCGTGTACGAGTGAATTAGGTCATTTCTATCGGTTTATGCATTATCATTATTACATTTCCTTCATTTACAGTTCAAATTTGGTGACAGATGTTTTAAATCAATATACTCCCTGCTTCCCAAGGATATATGCTTGGTTTACTCTTTACATTTATCTGGTTGCTTTGGATCCCCCCCACCCCCGTACGGGATCTAATTTTATACTTCTCAACTATTGTATACTGCAACTTTTTGTTGTTTGTTTGTTGGTGAAATTAAATGAGTTACATAGTTTTAAGCATTTCTTCATCCACGTGCCATAGTTGTCCAACCCTGTACAGAGTATAAATTTCATATGTTGAAATGATTTATTTTCAGTAAGCATGAATTGTAATCCTTCCATATTTGCACTTAAGCACGCTATGTGCCACGTGCCATATTTGCATTGTAGTCTACTATTTTTCCTTGGATCTCTGGAAGAATTTATCAGAAAGTCCTTTGTATTCTGTGGTCTGTGTTGACGGCGGTGCCACCACTAGGTGTGTTATAATTTCCAACTGATTAGTAACAAATTGATTTTTTTGCCTATAGGAATAACATGTGGTATTTGGGTTTCCCTCTTCAGATACATTTACAGTAAGGCTTCATTTGGTTTGTGGGGAAATGGGGGAAAAGAAAAAAAAAGGGGGGAAATATTGTTTTCTCCCATTTGGTAGTTCTCAGGAATTCCTAGAAAATTTATTAAAACCTATATAAAATACATCTATCTCCACAAAATAAAGAAAGCTATTTTTTCCTCACATTTTTCAGGAAAATCTTATTTTCCCCTATTTTTTTCCCCCCATTTCCCCTCAAACCAAATGAAGCCTAAATTAATTGTACCATTCAAACTCTAGGAAATTCTCTATTGTTTCTTGTAGATGACAAATGGAGATGTAGGTAATATAAATAGGTGAATTGTGTTTTAACAAAAACCACTGAAAGAAGATCTGAATATCCGTTACATGTACATTCTTTATCCAGTCAGTATGAACTTAAATTTGTCTTTACACTGGGCAATGCCAACCCAGCTTGTTTGCAAGGTACTGAGTGCTTAATGTTATTCCGAGCCTGTAACTACTTTACCTCTAATAATGAGTTATCATTCAGGAGGAATGCAGACGTTTACGTCAAAGCATCAGATGCGGGCTCATGAAACAGTTTACCGTTGTAAGACTACTTTGTTTTGTTGTTTTAGATGTTTACCCGAAAATAAATCTTTCAGTGTTGGTACTTATAACTTGCCATTTGTAGGGGGAGATACAAAACAAAGCCATGTCTATCCAATCAGTCAGGATCACCGGCGTAAGTTCTTGTTTTTTGACATGTTAATCGCTGTGACTTGAAGTTAGTCCAGTCCAAGTTCTGTTATTGAATAAAATAATCTCATCTACCTTTTTTTGTTTCTCTGCCTTGGTTTTTTAAACGAATACTATTGTGATATTCTGGTTTTAATTGCGTGTTATTATGTAGTGGCTGGAGGCAGAGATATTGCGACTAAATCATCTACGTGATCGAGCTAGTGAGAAGGGCCGTAAGAAGGAATATCCTTTGTCTGCTATAATTTTCATGTCCTTGTGGCTATGCAATGAAGTAGCTGGGATCCTATCTTGTATATGCTTCTCTGTGACTTTATTTATTGTCAGTGTATCAGTCCGAAGAAAATAACAAAGCAATTGCATAGTACTGTGTAATTGCCGGACCTACCAATAATGGTTTAGTCAATTATGGTAAAAGCTCAGTTGTTGTAGCTTTATAATTTGAATGTAATGGCAGAGGGTAGAGACTTGTCATGTACCATGACTCCTTGAGTACTTATGAAACCAGCACCTTTAAGAACTTGGAGGGGTGGTGGTGGTTATGGTAATGGTCTGCATTGCATAGGCTGTATTCATTAATTTAACTCTGTTTCTGTGCGTAAGATCAAGATGTTCCCTGATTATGTTTGCGCTGTAAGATAATTATAGTATCACGCTTGATTACTGTCTTTCCTTCTCATTGATGATCGTTACACCATGTTCATTGGAGTTCCTTAACTGTGTTCACGCTCAGAGAATATGTACAGAAAGTACAGCTGCTAAAATCACCTGAGGAGCGCCTTCGCAGAATCTCTGAAGTTCCAGAAGTACATGCTGATCCAAAAATGAGTCCGAGTTATGAATCAGAAGAAGATGCCAAAAGTGAAGGTAACAACAGTAAAAGAGGTATGCAGCCTATGCGGACTTGTGATCCCTAATTGTTTAATCTATGTTATATCACTGTCTCTTCTTTCACTAATGCCACTCACAATGATTCTATTTCCTAAAATATAGATGAATATATGATGCAAAGCCACTCGGGACTTTCTAGAAGTGAGAGGAATGCCATCTCGCCTAATAAGAAGGGTGAGGCTTTGAAAAACTAACATGGAAGCTAATGAATGGTTTGATTTCTGTTTATCTGATGAGTGGTGTTCATATTAAATGTGTCAGGTAAACAAGAGGGATCTATGAAGGCTACAAATCAAATTGTACAAAAAGTAGATGCGAACGGATCACATAGTTTGCAGAAACACATGGAAAATCAAGTCAATGTGAATGGCCAACCCATGCAAAGGGCTCGGTTTGTATCTTCAGCTGTCACCGCTTCCCTGGGGAATCCACCATGTACTGATCACATTGAAACTGAAAAATTATGGCATTACCGTGATCCTAACGGCAAGATTCAAGGACCATTCTCCATGATGCAGTTACGGAAGTGGAGTACAACTGGACTCTTCCCAGCTGACATGAGAATTTGGACAAACCATGAACAATATGATTTATTACTTCTCACTGATGCTATGAAGGGGAAGTTCCATGGTGCATCGGACCGGTCTCATAAGGTATCTTCACATACAGTGAAGCAAGCAGCTAGAGTAAGAATTGTGAGAAGTGGGGGCGTAAATGTAACTAGTGGCGATAGTAAGAAGCTAGATGCAGCTTCTTCTCACAATGAAGTTGGTTTGTCTGAGAGTAACAGACAGAAAAATGCAGCTTTGTCCAGTCATACGATAATTTCGCCTGACAGAGACGGTAAACTGACAAATGCAGCCTTTTCCAGTCATGGAATTGATATGTCTGAGAGAGACAGTAGACACACAAATGCACCTTCGTCCAATCATGGAGTTGATTTGTCTGAGAGAGGCAGTAAACAAACAAATGCACCTTCATCCAATCATGGAGTTGATTTGTCTGAGAGAGATGGTAAACAATCAAATGCAGTTTTGTCTGGCCATGGAATTGATTTGTCTGAGAGAGATGGTGAACAAACAAATGCAGTTTTGTCCGGTCATGAAATTGATTTGTCTAAAAGAGACTGTAAAAAGACAAATGAAGGGTCATCTGATCATGGAATTGACTTGTCCAAGAGAGACAGTGAACAGCGGAATGAAGCGCCGTCAGGTCATGGGATTGATTTGTCTGAAGGAGACAGTAAACAGATGGATGCTGCGGCGTCAGGTCATGGGATTGATTTGTCCGAAAGAGATAGTAAACATCTGAATGCAGTGTCTTCTGGTCATGGAATTGATTTGTCTGAGAGAGACGACGGTCTACAAACAAATGCAGCTTCATCTGACCATGCGATTGATTTGTCGGTGAGAGATAACAGTCATACAGCTGCAGTTTTCTCTGAGAGAAACAGTACCAAAACAAATGCAGATTCATCTAACCATGCAATTGATTTTTCTCTGAGAGACCTCAATCAGACAACTACAGATGTGCACAGTAACGGGATTGATTTGTCTGAGAGAGACAGCACACAAACAAATGCAGCCTCATCTAACCATGCCATTGATCTGTCCCTGAGAGAGGACAGTCAGACAAATGTCATTTTACCCGGCCATGCAATTGATTTGTCTGAGAGGGACTTTAAGCAAAGAAATGCAACTTCTTCCAATCATTCAATTGATTTGTCTGAGAGAGAGAAACAGATAGAGGTGACTTCTACAAATCATGCGATTGATTTGTCTGAGGGAAACAATGGATCTGCAAAGGCAGATGAGACAAATTCTCCTGCTTGGCCGCAATGCTGGGATTTGCTCAAGGATAGTAATCCTATTGTTGATAATGTCCAAGTGCAAAATGTGATTCGTTCGACGAGCCTTGAGCAAACATATGTAGCCCCATCTGGAGACCAAGATAGTGGTGATTTGAACCATGATTCACATTATAGGGAAACGAATTCAGTTGAGCCCCCAACTCAAAACCAGATGGCTAGTGAACACGAGGCTCAAAATCAATCTACTAACCAGGGCCAGGTTCTCCTAACTGCGGAAGAAACTTTACAAAGCTTGTCTATTGATTTGATGAGCTCAACTCAAGACCAGATGGCTAGCGAACATGAGATGCAAGGTCAATCTACTAGCCAGGGTCAGTTTCTCCTAAGCGCTGAAGAAACTTTAAGAAGTTTGTCTATTGATTTGATGAGCTCAAATGATATGGAATCCGAGCCTGTGCCTTTACCTGCATTGGGTTCTGCCAATGGAGGAGTTAAACAAGAACTTGATTCAAGTGTTGCTGATCTTAATAATCCCGTGCCACATTTTGAAATTGAGATTGATGAAAAGCAGCATTCCATATCTTCCGATGCCCGCTTGCAAACCTTTTTGGAACTACTAAGTCCTACACCAAAATCTAACGATGATCAAGGAGGTCACGCAACTGATGGGAAGCAATCCAGTTTGCTAGATTTTCCTTTGGCAAATTCGGTCCCTAGCTGGACCAGTCTGGTGGCTGGTGCGGAGTTACCCGATGAAGTAGGTGATCAATGGTGTGGGTACTCCCCCACACCTGCAAAAGCTCCTGTCCACGAATGGGATCCAAGTCTCATCTCTGCCTCTTCACCGGTGCCGCCTACTGAAGTTACTACTGGGAATGTTGTTGCTGCCACCCCAAATAATAACCAACTTTCTCATGCTTCTCCATCATATCCCACATCTTGGCTAGCAATGCTAAATGAGCCAATTGAGTTTGATGCCTTAGGTGAGGAATCTGTATCCGACTTGCTTGCTGAAGTTGATGCAATGGAATCACAATGTGGTTTTCCTTCACCCACTTCAGCCATGAAGTTTGCCAAGGAATTGCTTCAAGATTGTAAAGATGATTGCTTTAGCTCTATCGAAGACTTTAGTTCAGCATCTCATCCTGTAAAAAGTGACGCTTTCAGTTCCACGGGAGAGGTACAACTGACATCACAGTCAACTGGGCCATGCAATCCCAATGGGCCAACTCCTATTGATTTTCTTGACACATTTAGAAGGTCTGGTGCACATTCATCTGCAAGTAGTGAGGGAGAAACCAACGCACCAGCTCTTTCGTCCAGTTCAGAATTTCATCCTCCCACATCCACCCACCCTAGTCAAGAAATGGCTGGTGTACAGGTGGGTCCGAGCACAGGGTCAGACATGATGGATCCTGGTTGGGGGACTGTGCAGGGAAATATTAACCTGGTGACAGTTCAGGGTAACGTCAATCTTGTCTTAGGAGGACATGGGCAGGGAATGGCGAATCTTAACTGGGCATCTAACCCCGGGACACCATGGGCAAATTCGAACATAAATCGGAGCCCGATTAATGGGGGTAATCCTAGTCTGCCATGGGATGGCCAGCGTAAATATGAAGGAGAGAGGTTTACAAGCCCGAGAGAATGGCCTTATCAAGGTGGTCAAGCGGGATTCGGGAGGGGAGGTAGGCCCCCGTGGGGCCGACAACCGTATGGTAATGGTGGTGGATATTCGAGGCCTCTCCCGAAAGGGCAACGAGTGTGCAAATTCTATGAAAGTGGTCGTTGCAAAAAGGGAGCCTTCTGCGACTACCTACACCCGTGATAGGGAACCACTCGGTAATGTTGCAGATGATTTTTTGTATAATTAACTGTACTGTAGCTGTGGTATGTATGCTATATTATGTAACTGAAGGCTATAATGCTATGTAGTTAATAACTCAAATAGAGGATCATCGACTTCTGAAGCTCTCATCCATGCAACCGGGATTCATTGGGTTTGCGCAATGAACAGTGTATGTATGTTTTGTGCAAAATGGTGGAGAAAACATCAATGTAATATCATCTCCATGAGGGACGCCAAGAATGTAAACTCATTTGTTGGTTAGTGTAGTGTAGATGGTAGGTCTCTCCTGCATTGGTATCTATCTGATTGTATGGTACTTGTAGATTTTGTATACTACCTGGAAGGAAAATATCCATGATTTTTACCAGAGTAAGTAACTTGCAATGGTAGTTTCCGTTCAAGTACCGGCCTCATCAACTTTGTCCCTGCGTAACGCATTTTCTGAGGCTTGAGTTGTGAATTGGCAACTTGAAGCTCATCATACTGCTATACTACTAGTTAATGAAAAACCTGTTGCTTTAACTTGCTGATCCGACTAAATAATACTTTGACGTAATTGGGGCATTCAAATGAAGGGTGCTTCTAAAGTTTGACTCCATTTGTATGGATTAGAGTACACCTAGTAGTCATTTATAACCATTGAATTGTTTGTACAAATACTATTTTTAGTTGTAATTAATCCTAATCATCC
>JAYMSR010000874.1:0-11907 GCA_036897825.1 Plantago rigida | reverse complement strand
CCTCGATCTCAAACAATTACATCTAATTCTAAAATTTATTTTTTGACATGCACGTTCACCATTTCAAATGTGAAAAATTGAATAGAAAAATGGTGTATCACATTATCTCAATTAAAATAAAACCTAAGCTTCATTAGTACTATTAAATAACCTTGAAATGTTTTGATTATATTTTTAGTTTGACGATATCTCAAGTAAAATGAAACTTTAATAAGTTTAATTACTGTGAAAAATAACCTTAAAAAAAATTCTATTATATTTTTAATTTGACATGTCACAAGTAAACTGAAACTTTAATAAGTGCGATTACTATCATATACAAGAAAACAAGTTAAGATTTGGATCATATTTTTAGTTTGACGATTTTCCACGATTTTGATAAGATAATTACAATTTATATATATGAATGTAAATTTAGAAGACTTCAATTACACTTTAATTTTGACGTTCAATGAATAGAATTAGATTTCAAGCCATTAATTATTAATCACACTTGCCAGTCCTAGCCGAGCCTTGGAAATTCCTAGCCTATATATACTGGGTGTTTTCCCGCTCTGTCTCTCTCTCACTGTCACCTCAACACTCTCTTTCTTTTACTTTAGCCGAGTGTAGAACAAGAGAAATTTCATCAGAACCTCTCTTTGCAGCTCATTTTCAAATCTAAGCTGATTTTTCGTACTTCTTGCGATGGTCAGGTAAATAAAGAGACGAAAGATGGTTCTTTTAATGGGATTTTTGCCTTATTTTTCAGTTAATTTTGGTGGGTAATTGTGAAAAATCTAATCTTGGGACAACAACAGGATTTTTATCTGATGATTTTGTTGGGTCTGATTCAGATTGCTTGATCGGTTTTGTGGGTCTGGGTTGGATTCTCGTGAATGGGTGAACAGTGTTGGGTTTTGGGTAATTGAGAAAAATCCAATCTTGTGTTGTTTTCTTGAAATAATCAGCTTGGTCTTTTTTGTTGGTGTGTGTTTTATTTGTTCAGTTAGGTTATTGTTTTGGGTTTGTAGATTTTGTTTCGGGTTTTAATGAGGTATGGTGATGTTATGAATGATTTGAGTTTTGTTGATGGTGTGAGTTTTTGCTCTTGATAAGTACCATTTGTTGGTTGTTTTGATGGGCTTTCGTGTTTAAGAGAGATCCTTGTATTTGCTGGTCGGTGTCTCGGTCCACATTTCGATTTTGAGAAACGTGGGTGTAAGAATTTACATCTGTTGTAATTGAAATTCAGAAGGTCTTAAGGAGTTGAAGTCTTATGACAATGTGTGTTTCATCTTGTTGATTCTGGAATGAATGTTGATCCGATTATCTGGTTCGTGTTCATGGATTTATTGCTGTTTTCTGTTTCCAATGTGAATGCCTATAGATTAATGTAATGCTTCTTGCTTGGAGTTTTCACATTATAAGCACTGGATGTCTATGTTAAAATGTGCTTTTGTCTGCTTTGTAATGTGAATTACATGTCTTATCAGCAGCACGGCCTGGCTTATAAATGGCCGAGGATTTGCGGAGAAGGTGAAAGGTTCTGGCCTACCTGCTGACGAGCAAGTTAAAGATTGTGGGGCGAAAATACAATGCCCCAACTGTCTCTATGTCATAGATAATACTGATGTAAGTTTCACATGCCTCGTTCATCTGATTAGTTTTGCAAGTGCTGCAAATGTGAAGATGCTAGTTTTTAGCTTGTCACTTGTCGATTACTGATATGTGCTGCATATATTGAACTCTGTTTCCTTGTTTTTGTTTATCTTCAGTTTTGCAGTATCTAAACAATTGTAGTTTCTGAAGTTTTAGCTATTGTATTTTATGTTTAGGTACCTCAAGAGTGGCCTGGTATGCCCCTAGGAGTAAAATTCCAGCCGAACGATGTTGAGATGTTGAAACACTTGTCTGATAAATGCGAGGTGGGTGGTTCGAAGCTGCATCCGTTTATTGAAGGGTTTATTAATACGATTGAGGACGATGAGGGGATATGCTACACACATCCAGAAAATCTCCCTGGTAAGTAGCATTTTACTCCAGGACAAGTGTACTTCTAATGCATATGTGCTTCTATGCATTGTGATCTCATTAATTTATTTAGGCATTAAATGTTAGTATAGATAGACAAAGAAGCAGGGGAATACTATGGTACGTTTGTGGTTTCTTTTAATGCAATTACCAGGATAGAGAGCAATTCAACAAATATGATACGTTTCACGTGCAACCTGCATAAGAAATACTCTCAAGCAGCTATGTTGGTTGTTATCTTCTTTGAGATGCAAGATGAACTTTTCAAAATGCTTAAATCATGTGTCCGTTAGGGGTTACTTAAGCGACTTATATAAGCCCCTTGTGAAGTGCAACACTGCAATATAGTGCAAATAAGCAGCAATAAAAATCTCTAACACACATTCTAGATGGGAAATGGCTTATAGGAATTTCTGCATACCAGAGATTGAAATGAAATAAAATTCCTGATTCGCCTTTTCTCTGTTCTAGTTCTTGCCGAGTACTGAGGGTAACTTCTTTGCTTGATCACTATGGTTTCTTTCTCGTGTGTAAATTTACTTATGCTAGGTCTTTAATAAATTGATGGAATTTCGAGAGTTATTCTGGTTTATGAAATTAAAATATCCTAATGGCAATTTATGTCCTTTTAGATTCGAAAACAGATGGGACCATTATGTATTTTTTCCACAAGGTAGCTAAGGCGTACACCACTGGTCAACGTAAGCGGCGTAGAATTGAAAACGATGTTGGCCGTGTTCGTTGGCACAAAACAGGAAAAACCAAACCTGTGACAGAGAATGGAGTACACAAGGGCTGTAAGAAAATTCTGGTTCTCCATGATGGAACTACAAAAGGAGCCAAGCCGGATAAACTCAACTGGGTGATGCATCAGTACCATCTGGGCAATGCTGAAGACGAGGGTGAAAGCGAATATGTAGTTTCGAAGATTTTCTGTCAAACTGACAAGAACGAAACTGCTAAAGCTCCCACGACTCCTAAAATGGAGATATCTGATCCACCGAGAGATGAGACAACACCCTTCTCTGATTACGTCTCAGATGATTTTGTAGCACAGCTCCTTGTCGAGGTCAGTACATTCATTGTGAATCGATACGACTGATTATAACTTACATACTGCACTGAAATCTTTTACTTGGTACGCACTTGCTATTCGGTGTTTTGACTTGAAAAGTGAAAACAAATGAATAATCTTAAAAATTCTACATTTCGAAGAATTTTTCTCCTTTCTGGCTTTAGGAAGGTTTATCATTGCAACATTGTGGTGTAGGATCCGGAGAATAACAAGGAGACATCTTATCCTTCACATTGTGCTCAGCTGAAGTGGAAAATGGACGATTCAGGTACCTTAGCTGGAGAATCTGAGGGTGTAGATTTAAGCGGTCCTGATTTTCTTCACTGCTCCGAGAGGTATGGTTCAGTTACAAATCCTGGTGGTCTTAATCCAGAGACATCAGCCTCTTTAACTCAAGTTGGTGCAAATGCATGTGATGCCGCAAACCAAGGAAATGTAAATACTTACCCTGGAATTGATCTTGATGATATACTTCTCGACACTCCTCCTGACTTCGACCCTGATGTAAGCCTAACTTCATCATGTACCTTGCTTAGCTTCGTGACTATTGATTTTTGATGTACTTGTCATACTGTTTGATGCTGCAGCTTCTTGACTTTGGCTCTCAAGACAGCTTGTTAGAGTGGTTGAATCGATTCTAGCTGGACAAAACTTAGTGGTCTGATACATACCGATTTTTACCTCCTTCCGGTCCACGACTACTTAACAGAGAAGATAAAAAGGAAAAGAAAGTTCTCAAGGAAACACCAAAACTGTAATTTGATATGGAACCATCAACCATAAGTTATGTGTATGTGATGTCTGTATCAGACCAACAGGAAATCTTTTGGGTTGTATTCTACAACCAGTGTATCTTTTGCAGCAAGAGACTGAAATTTAAATTGTGTTATCCTTGAATCAGACCTGACTTGTCAATCATCATTTAACAATGAAAAATGTTGCTGACATTCCTGTTCCAATACGCAAAAAATGTAAAATGTACGAAATTTGCTGCTATGAGTCTAACTGTAACGATCTAACTTCTTTCAAAATTCTCACATAATCATAAAACAAAGATGAATGTTCGCCCTCAAGTCCAACTCTCGTTGATCTGTTGATTCCTGACAAATTGTTGCACGGACTACCGCCAATAACCAAGTCGAATTTGCCAAATTTCGATATCCACTCTTCCAGCTTCCTTCTGTCTACTTCCCTTACATCATCAAAATGAACAAGTTTCCCTCTTTGCTTTGTGTGGACCCACTACCTGTTGACAATTTCCCTGCACTGTTCTGATATCTCCAGAGACACTACGACCTTCAAAGGGATACCGAGTCGGTGCAGTGCAACTTCTGCTCCGCCTATCCCTGAAAAGAGCGATAGGACTTTGATGCCCCCGGGATACAGCTTCTTCAACACCGACAGGTGATATGCTACTGTATCGATCTGATAAAAATATTTCAAACAGTTAAAGAAAGAAAAAACACAAAATGTCAAGAAACTTTGGTATTTTTAATAACTTAGAGTTGGATTACCACCTCAGTTTGTGTGCTCCCCCTTAATGCTACCAGCTACCCCTAAATGAATCTTTTTTCTCATTTGTATGGGAGAACTTTAACATGTATCAGTTCAGTATAGAGCACAAATCAAATTCCTGACTTAAACTTGAGATGAAATAGCTAGCTAATCTTGTTCCAAAATTCATAGACTTGTTCTGTTCTTTTCTTGCACCAAAAGCTGAAATGTAGATTTCACTAACAACAGAACATATCTTTTGATAAGGAAGAGATTACCTGGAATGAGTTGCCAAGAAACTTGTGCCTGTCGCTTGTGCTATAACCTCGTGTATGGTCTTTCGGAAAACCCAATAAAAACTCCATCTCATGAGGCTCCAGATGTGCCACGGTGTTCTTTCCCACCCAGATCATGCTCCATTTCCTGCACTCGCAAAGGATTTCTTTCTGAATACTAAGCGGTGGAGCTGCATTGCCTATGCAGTGCTCGTCGAGGGAATCTTTTACCCTTTTTGTCAGCTGTGCACTTCCAATGCATGTTAGGAGGCAATTAAGCTTCTCTCTTGTGTCCCAAGAAGGCCAATATGGAATAGAATCGGGGAATGCTTCATGGATAGTACCAAGAGGTTTAGGAAGAAGCTGGCATCTGCCGTCGAGTGGGAGGTTATGAATATAGCCACGTTTCCGGCAAGCAGCAGTTAAATGCTTGGAGTCTACGAATTCTGGGTCGATGTTATATAGTTTTTTTTTAATAAGTTGCCAAACTCCTCGTGGAGTTAGAGCCACATTCTCATAGTAGAAGAAAGGACAGCCAGTGGCAGTTTTAGGGATATCCCTTGAAAATAATGGACCTGGTATAGTCGGAACACCAAAGCCTATCATTGGCCGAGGCAGAATAATTCTTTCATCATTACAGTTCTGGTACTCATCAGTCCTGGCCTTCTTCATCTTCATCTTTTTCTTCATCTTTTCGAGAAGAATACGTTCTGTACTGGGACCAGTGAGGTCGGTAGTTGCCTACAAAAGTTATGTATGTTCGTCAAAACCAAGTTACCATCACAGAGATACAGAAAATAATAACTCAGAGCAACTTTTCATCCATCTCAAATACAGTAATGTTCTCAATCACCAAACCTGTCCATATCGAGGAAACCGTGCTGAGTTCATTTCCGAATTTAGAGGAATAGGCTCTGTACTGTGGCCATGGAGGTCCTCAATTGCCTACAGCAGTTAATAACTTACATCAAACTAAGTTTAGATCACCGAAATGCATTTATGCTGAAAATCTTAGTTCAGAAGAATCCATCTTAATCACAGCTTCTCTATTACTAAACCTTTCAAATAATAGGAAACTATTGCTACCAATTCTGACATGAATACTTTATGATTGAATATCAAATAAATCTTGTTTTGTTAGCATAACAAGTTCATATTTCAAATTGAAACTGTTACACTACTCTCTTTATGCATAAGTGGTAAAGTGCAATGACATTATTCCTCTTCTTATAAGTGTATATAGTTCATGAATCTAGATATTAATGTACTACCATCAGACTTCAGGTTTCTAAAGACCATGTGGCGTAGGCACAAGTTAACCGTAAAGTTAAGAATCACTTCAACTGGCAATTGTTCAAACTGCAATTAAATGTAACAAGCTAACATTTATCGATTCTGTATGTATTCAGAACACAAGGAACAAATCAATGGTTCATAAACTAATTTAGCAGCGAGGAGCGGGCCTTGTGAGTACAATTCAACTTTCATACTTCAACAATCCACTGTAAAATACGAGAAGGAAAAAGTTCTTACTGCGTATGAGAGTATAGATTTGATTATTAAATCATCTGATTCTGAGCTAATGTCACCTGGGATAGAAATCAAAAGGAGTAGTCAATATACATGTGAAACATTGCAATCTATAAAATACTAACTGTTACAAAATCACATTACCATGTTCCTTTAATGCTTTCGTAACTATGTGGACTGGGAATCCCATATTCACAAAATAAGCAACCTGAGGTGAACTGTAAGATGTTGACTGCAACATAAGTGAAACACTAAATCAACTCCATGGACATAAACCAATAACTTACTTTTCTTTTAACAGTCCTACACACAAACTAATCACATTTCAAGAATCATTTGTGAAACAAAAATAACTTCACTGTATGTCAATCTAGTTCTACACATTTATACTAGTATTATTTTTCTCATAATCATAGGCTAGTTCAGTTATATCTTTATCGGCGCTGAATTTGAAGCCACATTTTGTGCACAATATGAGTCAATCTCAAGCTCATCCTCTGTGTTCCAATCAAAGTTATCGCTTTCTTCGCTCGTAGGATTATCGTCCTGCAAAATAAAAGTAGATAGCATCAGCAGGTCCCTTTAAGTGCGAAGCAGTCAGATACTTTAAGGTCAACTTCGTGGTGATAAATTTAGCCCTTTTATTCCAACTCTATTCATTCACTCATTCGCAAGAAGCCCTTCTCCTCATCACATCATTTTCTTCATACTACTTGCACATTGATAAACAATTCTCAGTTGATTTTGCATATTTCAGTCAAGCTGTGAACCTAAATTACTCCACGTCTCCACGTTATGCAGTCAAACCAAACGCTACAAAATCAGAAGCATACAAACAATCAATTCAATCATGATTGATTGTATCAAAACATGAACGACCTTTATACATTTGAGTAACGAAAAACACACAGAAGAAAAACAACGCAAAGAAATTGTTTGAAACTTATTACCATAATTGCAACTCTCTTCTCTCCTGCAGGATTCTGTTCCTGTCCCAATCCATGCACAAAAAGTTACAGGTTCAGAATCTAAAATATAACATTGGAAAAAAAAACCCAGATAAACTGATTAAGACAGAGACCGTCTCGAGCTTTTTGTTTAACATAAACATAATTTAGTATAGCTTAGTTATATCTTTACTGTTATATCTTTACCAGTGCTGAAGGTGAAGCCACATTTTGTGCACAATGTGAGTCAACCTCAAGCTCATCTTCCATTTTCCAGTCAAAGCTATCTCTCTCTTCGCTCATATTATTATCTCCCTGCAAAAGCATTAGCAATTCCATCAAGTGCAAAGCAATCAGATACTTATAGGTCAGCTTCGTGCCGGTAAAATTAGCTCTTTTATTTAACTGTATCCATTCACTCACCCTCATGTAACCTTTCTCCTCACATCATTTTCCTCTTTTTACTTGCAAATTAATTGTGAATGTCAGTTGATTAGTGCATATTTCAGTCTGCCACAATTGTAAACCTAAATTGCTACACGATATGCAGGGGAACTAAACTGAACAAGGTAAACCAAATTAACGATTCACCACAACAAGCCGACATTTAGCAACTCTATTATACTCAAAACACAAACGACATTCAAACATTTGATCCGAAAGCACAGCAGAAAAACAAAGTGAAGCAATTGCTAGAAACTTCTAACCACAATTGTAACTCTATTTTCTCCTGCTAGATTCTGTTCCAGTCCCATTCCATGCACAGAAAGTTACAGGTTCAGAATCTAAAAATACATTTGCTAATAGAAAGGAAAGAAAGCCCTGATAAACAGATTAAAATAATGACTGTCTCAAGCTTACTTTTCTTTTAACAAAAACAGTTTAGTTCAGTTATTTCATTACCGATGCTGGAGTTGAA
The DNA here is from genome assembly GCA_036897825.1 of Plantago rigida. Taxonomy (NCBI): domain Eukaryota; kingdom Viridiplantae; phylum Streptophyta; class Magnoliopsida; order Lamiales; family Plantaginaceae; genus Plantago; species Plantago rigida. Next base: position 3,654 of record JAYMSR010000874.1, on the reverse strand, counting down.
GCAACTTTTTTCGCAATAAAGGAGTCAATTTCAAGCTCATCTTCTGTGTTCCAATCAATGTTGTCACTCGCTTGGCTCAATGTGTGATCGTCCTGCAAAAATTACTTTCGTTAAGCTAAGTTACTATCACAGCGACTACGTTTACACTGGAAATTTTAGTTTAAAAGAACTTTTCATAATCTCAATCACAACAATGCTTGTCAATTACCAAACCTGTCCAATTTGAGGAAACTCCGGTGAGTTTAGAGCTGAATTTGAATATAGAGGAATATGTTCTGTACTGGGGCCAGGGAGGTCTTCAATGGCCTACAACAGTTAAACACTTTCATCAAAACTAAGTTACTATCACACAAATCCATTTACATTTTACCTTGAACATCTAATTCTGAATAAATCTTCATCTCATTCAATTACCAACCCTTTCCAGTTTGAGAAACTATTTCGACTGAATGTAACATGATGCCTTATGATCAACTACTAAGCAAATCCTCCATGTAACTTATGATCAACCACAAAGCAAATTCCTCATGTTAGCGCAGTTGACCTCGAACATTTTAGTTCAGAAGAACTTTTGATCCATCTTATCCAATTACCAGATCGTTCCAGTTTGAGTAACTTATTGCTACTAACTACTAAGCGAATCCTTCCAGTTAGCAGAAGTTCATAGCATCTTTCAAACTGAAATAGTTGCACTACTCTCTTTATGCATATGGGGACAAGTTCAATGGCATTAATTCCCTTTCATGTAAGCATATAGTTCATGAAACTAGAAACAAGAGTATAACCATCATATTTTGACTGCTTTAAACAATGTGGTGTAAGGAGAGATCAAGCATAAAGTCCAAGAATCATTTCAAGCATCAAATTCGCTACGAACTGCTATGAAAGGTAACGAGCTAACATTCATTATTTGTTTTAACTAGATACAAAGAACAAATAAATGGTTCATAAACTAACTAGCAGCATGTAGTGTGCCATGTGAGTATAATTCATCTTTCATACTTCAACAATTCACTGCAAAATACGAGAAAGAAATTTTCTCACTGAGTACGAGAGTATAGACTCAAGTATTTTGTCATCTGAGCTACCGTCTCCTGGAATATAAATTGAATGGAGTGGTCAATATACATCTGAAAACATTGATAGCTATGTAAATACTATCAGTCTAAGAGACCGTATCAACTAACCAAACTCCTCTACCGCTCTCCAGACGATGTGTACTGGAAAACCCATTTCCACAAAATAAGTAATCTGAGGTGAAGAACTGTAAAATGTCGACTGCAACATAAGTGGAACACTAAATCACCTCCATGAACATAAACCAATAACTTACTTTTCTTTTAACAGTCCTACACACAAAAAATAATCACATACAGAAGCATCTTTACACCCGCATTTCAAGAATGTACAGATTATGCCACAAAACCAAAAACAACCTCACTTGCACAACAACAATTAAGTGTATGACAATCGAGTTCTACACATTTTTACACAATAAAAACCTAGACATCGCCAGGCAACCAATTTCTACATAATTATAATGAAGTTTCAATCAACCAACGTCCAAATACACATCTCTACACAAAAATCTCTACCTAAACATTCTTACATCACTATAAATCACAGAGCACAAACTCAAATAAATAAATAATCAATCATGTCATATCAATGAAAATAGCCAGAATTAATTCACCTCTAAAAACAACAATTATCAACTCTGCTCACTTGAGTCATAAACTATATTCAAATCATACAACTACCCATAAATGCACAATTAGAAAAAAAACCAAGATATACAGGTTAAGACAGAGACTGCTCAAGCTTACTTTTCTATTAACATAAACATAATTTAGTATAGTTCAGTTATATCTTTACCGGTGCTGAAGTTGAAGCCAACTTTTGTGCACAATGTGAGTCAGCCTCAATCTCATCTTTTGTGTTCCAATCAGTACTATCACTCTCTTCGCTCATACTATCGTCTTCCTGCAAAAACATAAGCATTTCAATTAAATTGCAAAGCAAACAGATACTTACAAGTTACAAGTCAGTTTCGTGGTGGTAAAATTAGCTCTTTTCTTCCAACCATATTCATTCACTGATCCTCTTGTAACCTTATCCTCGCATCATTTACTTCTTTCTACTTGCAATTTTGTTATGAATGTGATATGGTTTCTGCGTATTCTAGTCTGCCACAATTTTAAACCTAAATTGCCACACAATATGCAGTGGGACCAAAAGCAACAAAATAAACCATATTCACGATCACCCCGACAAAGAGACATTTAGCAACTCTATTATACTCAAAACACGAACGACATTCGTTCATTTGAGTTTCCAAAACACAGCAGAAAAACTTCTTACCACAATCATAACTCTCTTCTCACTTGCAGGATTCTGTTCCTGTCCCGATCCATGCACAAAAAGTTACAGGTTAGAATCTAAAATATATTAACATTTTGCAAGGAACTTCTTACCGCAGCTCTGTATTGTTACACAATAGATATCACCAAGCAATGGCAATCGATCTTTTACACAGTTACAATGGAGTTTCAATCAAATACACATCTCACACAACAAATCTCAACCTAAACATTATCTCACATCACTAAACTAGAGGCCAAAAAGCACAAATGCTGAAATGCACAAATACAATCAATCTCATCATATCAACGAAAATAAACAGGATTAGTCACCTCTAAAAACAGACTATTATCAACTTAAACTGAATCAATCATAAACCACCTTCAAACTATCACACCTAACCATCGAAATTTTTTTAAAAAAAAGCAATAGAAAAAAAGGCAAAGTGTTTGCTAGAACGAAACTTCTCACCATAATTTCAATCGACTTCTCTTCCACAGATTTCATGTACGATTGAAGTCCCATGCAAGCTGAAAACTACAGATTCAAAATCTCAAAATCATCATCTCAGCCACTCGAGGAACAGAGAAAAAAAAATCGAAAAATAGATTTTCCTTACTCACTCAGCTGCTACTGGTAATCCAAAGCTTGCTCTGCAAGTTTGTTTTGAATTTTGGGATTAGAGAGAGAAAATGGAATTGTAGTACACTCACACTCATATGCTGCTGTTATGGTGTGCGTATGTGTGTGCAGGTGAAAGAAATTCCACAGAAACGGAATTTTTTGTAAAACGACGGTCATTTTTTCAAACAATGATGAATTTAGAATAGTAAAATTAGATCTTAGAGGTCACGGGTTCGATTCCCATCAGAAGTGGATTTGTGTTCTAGTGTATGCTAGCTTTAGTAGATTGGGTGATATACGATTGCCATGTAATGATTGATATACGAATGATAGATTTGGGTACATTTGATATTTGATGTAACAAGATTGTAATAGTGATATTTTTAAAAAAAAGAATAGTAAAATTAGGGAGGTAAAATGGTAAATACACATAATTCATTTATATTTCTATTGATTTTTTTTCCAGCACTACTAATCTGTATATAACAAAATGTTATTTCCGATTTAATATTGTTTGAAATCTTCACTGCACCTTTTTATATTTAATCAACTGAATATATTAACGATTACGCAGTAAGACAGTTTATAAACATAGTTTGAAGTAAAGAAAGTGTAAGATTTAGAGCATTTCTATTGCGGATTATCGAGTTTAATTCGTTTATTGTTAGA
>JAYMSR010000873.1:0-11907 GCA_036897825.1 Plantago rigida | reverse complement strand
ATCATCATTACTCCTACTTTATACACTTTTCTCTTAAAACCCGTGTCCGGGCCCACGGGAAGGTGACCCCGGGACGGAGGGAGTATAATTAAGCAGAACAGAATAGACTGAACTGAAATTACTGAGTTTACAGATGAAGAGAACAAAGCCTGAATGTTAAATTAATAATCTCGACAAAATCATACTCCCTCAGTTCTTTTTTAAAGGTTTACATTTTCAGTTTCTTTTAAAAGTTAAACGCATTATTATTTTAAAAATTTACTATCTCCACTTATTAATTTTTTAAACACTTTCTTCATACTTTATCTATTGCATCTTTTAGACCATCTCCAACAATAGTCTGATACAGAGTTGTTGCTCGAGATCAGATGCTAGTCAGACTCGAGTAGAGTCTGAGTGGTATATGATGAACAAATGCATCTGTTCCGTTTTTATTTTTTAATTTTCTTTCCTTTTAATTTTTCTTTTCTTTTACTCCTTTTTATTTTGTCTTTTGTTTTGTTTTGATTTTCTTTCCTGCGATGGATGTTGATTGCACAATTTGATTAGATGATTTCTAGAATTTATAGGCTGTTTCGTATGCACATACGTTAATTTTGCATTTGATTTATACTCTTAATTGACATTGCTAAATTGGTGGATGCTATAATGGCTATTGATTAGTATATACGATCTTTTGCTACGTGAAGTGAAGTAGAAACGTAACAGTCTAATGGATCTGACAATTTTTGCTTAATGTAGACTGCCTAACGTCGGGAGAGTCAGACAATGGATGTAACCGAATTCATCATTTGATCACTACCTAAATATAGAATGGAACAGAAGTGGTATTAATAATGGATGTAACTGACTAAGGTTACTCAATTGTCAACACACAAGCCTCATACTACATTAATTATTTTGGAATTAAAAATAAAAAGATTGAGACTCTAATTCCACATAGGATTTGAGACCTCTAGGTAGACGACCTTTAGAATATAAACTTATCTTTAGTATATATATGGATTCTTCCCCCCCCCCCTAAGTTTTTCTCTCTTGCATCCTTCAATATTAGAATTGTGTCAAGTTTGGTATTTGGAATGCTCCTATACGGTGTCCTCGGAGATGATTCTCAATACCCGGTAAGCACCAAGATCATGATAGTTTGTCAAATCTACTTGTTACTTTCACAAACATAAATATTTTAGAAAAACTCACCCACCACATATACATTTTCAAGGGAATATAACACCCAATCACCTTTATAAATGCTTTGTGAACGATTAGATCCTTTATGATTCTGAATTTACGATGAATTTCAATTCGAGCATGAAGTTTGAATTTTGATAAAAAAGTTTAGTTTGCCCCTTTATTCAACATTTTTTAAAGAAATACAAGTTTAATCTTATTATACATTTATCTCAAATATTTTATATTTTACAATATTAACATATACTACTTCAATGTTTCATAGAACTTTCAAATTATAATAACAAAAACCCAAAGTTTTATAACTTTTCATATATTCATCCATCTTCTTCTTCAACTCATAAGAAGAAAGCTCTTGGCCGGAGCTTTGGAGATTGAAGCTTCAGCCTGGAGATCCCTTTTTTCAATATTAGTTTTTTTTGTTCTAAATTTTTTTTCTTCTGTTGGAGAAGATGGATGAAAATATGAAAAATTAAAACTTTGGGGTTTCTTTATTATAATTTAAAAGTTTGGGTGTCAATTGTAATAAACTGAAATATAAAAAAGGAAAAAGAAAATGCATTTTCACCCTTTCATTGTGTTGACTTTTGTATTTCGCCGTATATAAAATTTTAATGCAGTTCAAAATTTGTCATTTTCCGTAAAATATGAAACAACAGGTACCCAAACGTTTATAAGCATCTAAAAACGTGGTCAGATGAAAACCGCCTTCTCAAAATATTAAAGTCTTTGCAAACCTAAATCCGAACCCCTATTTAAAGTCTTGGGTCATCCCCAGCCAAAAACCCTAATTCTTGAGCGTATCCTTACATCGCATACGCCACCACCACACTGCAGCTGCTAACGAACCAAACCTCTGCCACAAGAATCTAGGGCAATTGGTAAGTTTTCTTTCCTAATGGCTCTTCCTTTATCGGCTATTTTAGTTTATTGATGGTCACATCATTTCTTTCCGTGATAATTTATCTTGTTATGATTTTGTTCGCAAACTTCTTCTCAGATCTATTACATGATTAGTAAAGTATTTATAGAATTTGAGAATTCACATAATTACATGTTGTTCATATGTCGATTCAAGCACCTTGGCTTAAATGCAATAGATTTTGTGAAAACCATACATTTGTTGTTGAAATTGGATATGTTAAACTCTAAAGATGCCGGTTTTACCTTCTTTTTTACAAAAATGCATAAAATGATTTCTGATGGCTTAGTTTTTCTACATAAAGCATGATCATTGGTGAGATAAAATAGCAATGTGGCTGTCGGAATACATAGTAACAATGAGTATTTTGAGAAGTGTTATTGGCAAAGGAATCTCACAACTTGTTTAGTAAATTGACCAATTAATCTCATTAACTTGTTTCTTACATTGACACTGGGGTAATTCGAAGAAATACAATAAAATTCTCAACTAGTTAACATGATTCATATATTCTTATACTCCTAATATGAGTCACAAAAGTCTTAAACTCGTATCTCTTTGTGAAGATAACCAAATGGCTCGTATCTCTTTGTGAAGATGACCAAACTAGAAAATGTGCTTTCAAATTATCTATAGAGCTTATTTAGGAGTAGTTGTAAAAAATTGCATGAAAAGCTAAATTTGAACTTCTCATGATAATTTTTAATTGTTTTTTTTCAAATTAATTAATCACCCCAAAAAGAAAACGTTTATTCAAATTATCATTCTTTTATTTTTAAATTTGTCCTATTTTTTCACTACTTCATTCACGTTCTTCCAAACTTTATCAATCAATACTCCCATGTGCAGCCAAAAGCTTCTTGACTTTACCTCCGACAATCAACTATTTATTCATTCTTTACTTAAACTTTTTTTTACCGACTTTACGATTAATTGTTCATAATTTACTAACTTCAAATTTATTTTTCTTTTACTCACTCCTTAATATTTGTGAACTCAAGAGCAATTTAAATCTCTTGAGGCAATAGAGAAGTATAATACACCTCATAGACTAGTTTGTAATTTGTTTTATTGATTTTCCATAGTACTGTATTAGATAGAATAGGCACTTCGTAAGTTCTTAGTACTGGTACTAAATCTCCGATTGATCAAACAGTTCAACCAATTGGGAGTACAGATACACTATTACAACCAACAACATTAAAACAATAAATAATAAGAAATATCAAAACACAAGCCACAATTATATGGTTCGGATTCACAAATCATACATCCACGAAATAACAACAACATCAATCCACTACTCAACTGAGATTACAGATTACGAATCCTAGAGACTCATCACTCTTCATTAGCTATAACAACTGTCAACTGGCCTCTGCACATTCACAATTGCAATGCATTAACTAATATGAAGGTAAAGTCTTTGTTAGCATATCAGAAGCTAGCATTCTCAGTTGTAGAGACCTTCATCATGTTGATCAACCTTTACTCAAATATATCTCGCACAAAGTACAGACTGACATCAATGTGCTTTGATCTCTCATGGAATACCGATGCTTAATATAACCAAGCGTAGAACACTCCGTCTGTCACAAATACTTACATCTGATCAATGCCAAAATCTCTGAAGATTCATTTCATCCATAAACCTTCCTTAACAGAGGGTTTTCCTGGACTTTCAATGTATCAAGGCTACTACACACCATAACATACATGATGCTTCCCACTGATTTCTCATACGGTACATATATCATGTAATTTATCTCTGTCCGAGTATTTGGACTTTGTTTCTTACCGAGTCTCAAATGAGCATCCAGAGGGGTGACAACAGAAGTAGCCTCATCATGCACGTTGAATCTCTAAAGTGCTTTCCTAATATATTTCTCTAGATCCAACCACAAATGCTTAAGCTAATAAGCTTCATGTTTCTGGTAATACCAATGATTCTATTAGCATCTCCTATTTCATCTCAAATTCAGGCTAAAACCCCTCTTAATAGATTCTATTTCTTGCTTTCTACTACTTGCGATCAATATGTCACCTACATACAGTAGCTGGTGCAAGCTAGAAACTCACCTCGTGATTTCTTGAAATACACACAGTTATCATCCTCAGACCTTAAAACCAATTGATTAATTAAACCATATCTGCATTTCCTGGCATGACATGACCTTTTAGGTGCTGCATGTAGATAGTTTTCTTGTGTAAGAAAGTTGTTTTTACATCTGGCTGCTACCGTTCTAGATCATAATGTGCCACAATACTCAATGAGATTCCAATAGATCAGTGCTTAACAACTGGGGATACAATTTTATTATAAACAATTCTGCCTCTTCATGTAAAAAAAAGCCTCTTGCAACAAGCCTTGCTTCGTATCTTCTCTTTCTGTGCTTTAACAATCTTCTGTACTGTTGGTTTTGACACAAGCTCCCGAGTCCCGAGTTTCATTCTTTTTTGAGTGATGAATGTTCCTCCTACATTGCTTGTCATCACAGTTCCTTTTATACTCCACATCTTCAGCATCATGTAAAACGTAACCAACTAAATGAGGAAAACCAGGATTCTGATCACTTTAAGTAAAAACTCTGATTGATCAAACAATCGAATAATTGGAAGACCACTCAATTACGATCAACAATGTTGGATAATAAGCAATAAAAAACATAAAACACAAGGAATTTATGTTATTCGCTTTATTGAGAGACTATTATCAGGTTGGCTCTAACATGTGATTGTTACAATTTCATGTTAACAGGTGAAATTAAGTGAAATTAATAATGAGTGAAATCACCGGAGAAGCAGGCACTAAGATACATAAATCCAGCAATGGTGAGGATTATATTACCTCCTTACCAGATTGTATTATGGGTTTAATACTGTCTTCGCGTCCCACCAAAGAGATTGTGAGAACATGTGTTCTAAGCACTGAATGGAGAAATAAGTGGACTTTACTTGACAATGTCTCGTTCGATGACAAAATGGTCAGAGGTGGTAAGGAAGGTTTTCTTCGCTCTTTGGAAACTACCATTCCCAAACTCAAGATCATACTAATTTGCAAGCTAGATTATCAGGGAGACTACGACTGGGCTCGCATGTCAGCATGCATACAGGAGATATTCAAATCTAAGGTTCACATGTTTAGACTTTGGAATCGTGATGATAGTGCAGAAGCCCACATCTTACCCTCTGGCATCCTCAACTGCACTTCATTGAGACGCTTGGCTTTGCAATTACCCTGCATTTACAGAGCTCCTGCAGAAAACATATTTCCTAAAATGGACAAGATCTTCCTAAGGAAAGTTCGGTTTTTGAATGAGAACAGCACTGATACACTGTCTCTCCAATTTCCGGAGATGTATCATTGTTTCTTTTCTGAGTGTGAATGGATAAATGTAAAACTTATAGAAATTCATGCTCCTAAAATGGAAAAGTTTACTTCGGAGACTGTTAAAGGAGATCCTAATGTTGAAAACCGTACTGTCAAGATTATTGGGGCCAAGCTCAAAGAGTTTAGCCTTGGTGGTGGTCATCTGGAAACCTATATTCTCTCGGGAAGTGGAACAACAGTTGAACAAGCAATTGTGTTGAACGACCCATGTGACGATGACGATGAAACATTAGAAGCATGGGGCATACAGGCGCGGAAGCTACTTGTAGAACTCTCAGGAATAAAGGAGATGAAGATGTCTGGATTGTTATGCGTGGTAAATTTATTTCATCTTGTTCCATGATAGTTTTCCTGTTCCTTTGTATTTTATACAAGGATCTTTTTTATTCGAAAAAAACAAAAGTTTCCGTCTTTTTGTATTTTGTTTATGCATATTGATGGCAGATATCAATAGTATTCTCAAGGTAATTTCAAATGTTCATCTTAATCTGGAATTATCGCTCTTAGAAGCCACTTTAGTGATTCGTTTACTTCTCAATGTCTAGTTTCGACATTTAAGTATAGCCAGTTTCATGTTCCTCACAGTGACAGATTTCTCTTTTTCCCTGTGAAGGGTGTTGGATTTGCAGATATGGGACTCCCTATTCCCAAGTTTCACATCTTGGAAAGGCTTGAGCTCACAAATGTCTTACAAGACGGAGGACTGCATGATCTACTTGCTGTGACACCATGTCTAAAATGTCTCATCTTATACGAGGATGGCAATGTAAGTCACGAGGCAAACATGTTTTATTCTCTCAGTATTTTACTCTTCGGTTCACACTTAAATTTTAAATTTTGAACTCAAACGAGAACCTTTTTTATTTTTACCAGGACGATGATTGGGACTATGAGTGGGTCTTTGAACCGGCTGTGCCAGTGCCATTATGCGTCGTTTCTCATCTGGAAATAGTGAAGTTTCATCACTATGCCCAAACACAAGCTAGGCATGATCTGTCACAGCTTTTTATTGAGCATGGGGCAGTACTGGAGAAATTCATCGTTTCTGCGTATGACAAGCGGGACGAGGATTTCTTAAAGGAGGAACTACGATCGTTCTCTAGAGCTAACAGCTCTTTAAAAATTGTTCTTGGTAATACTGTTCTTGTCTGAGAAACAGTTCTTGGTGAAACTGTTACTGTTTGAGAGTTGTATGTGAAATCTGGCTAGAGTTCTTCTTCTCAGATTCACATAACAATGATCAAATGTAGAAGCTGGTATTCACTGACTTATGCAGATTTGTTTACAAATTTTGAGATTTTTGGTTCAATGTGTAACTTATTATGAGTTTTGATAATGCTAAAATGGTATTTCTCAAATTGGTAGTATCCGACTCGCCTGTCACAATTCATGGTGACTTGTCCGAGAGGTAGCTTCAATTGGGTTAGTTAATTTTACAAAGTGTCGTTAGACTAGGATTTGGATATGATAATCTCCGAGGTTTCGGGATTGTGTCTATTTTATATAGAGTTAAAACTTAGAGATATCAAGGAGTATAAACAGTAGTTCATGAACTGTAAATTGTAAAGTATGTAGTATAAATAAAATGGCATTGGGCTGAGGTGATCTACGAGGTCACTTTCTTGTTGGGCGTGGGTCTTGCTTAATAAATTTAGAAAAATTTGAGCTTCAGGGTTCTTATCGAGGTTATATGGGTGTGTCTGACTTATCTAATACTAATGTTTAAGTAGAAAATATTTAGCAATTTTAGACGTTGGAGTTGTAACCTAACCATTGGTAGAAATATGATTGAATTTGTGATAGTTACATTCTATATGAGAAGTGTACTAAATTTGGTTGCACTCCTAGCATCTAAAAAATCAAATGTAAGTACAAATGTACTCCATATTGTTCATATATTTCGACTATACATATTCTGATCAAATAAGTCTCGTTCAATTCAAGGAGTTGACCATAGATATTCAAAATTCCAAAATCCGCATCTCCATTGAAATTCTTACCGATCCGTAAATACTTAAATTCATTGTTTTACTGAATTCTGGACTGGTTTCTAGTCAAAAGCTCAAATGGTTTTCAGTTTACTGGGATTCGTTCTCCAATTAAGTTCTGAGTTTCGTTGCCTTTATAAATGTTGTGCAATACGGATGCAGCGTTTGCCATGGGCATATTTTAAAATTCAAGTTTTATCAAGGACACATTTGAACGATCTGCTCAAGCGCTATAACAAACGTGTCCTTGAACTAGTAATAGGTTGTTAGTGCATGCATCTACCAGAACCAAATCTGTCAAGAACTATCCATAGAACCATCATTAACTGCAGACATGCTGGTGGTGGTGCTCAACGTACTATCAACCGTAGACCTTTCCTGAGCCTCATCCCCAGCTCGAAAGATGAAATTCTGAACAGGGGTTTCAGATAGGGCTTGGGAGGAAATTGAAGAACCACCAAGGTTGTTGAAGACTGAAAGTACAGGAAAATTGAAGGAAGGCAAGTTGAAAGATGGAAGACTTGGCATGACAGCTTTGCTGTTGTCATTTTAACCAAAAAGCTTTCGCTCATACTCCTGTAGTTGTTGGTAGAACACTATAGAGATCATGAAAGTGGGAAGTGTCAGATGTGAAATTGCTCAGGTCAAAAGCTACATGAGATTCATCACAACTTTTATGCGAGCAAAATGCAAATAATGATATTTTAAGTATCTCGTTGCCATACGGAGTACTAGAATTCAAGAAAATCTCAGCATGTTTCCACTTGAAATTTCCATAAGAGTACCGTTTCCACTACATTGAAACAAAAGCATTTGTAAACATTTTTCACCCTCACTTGTAAGTTCAGACATCTTGAGGGCCTCCATATCATGGAATAAAGAGCGATAGAAGAGTTCATTATCGGACTCTTGTCTACCAATGTGGCCATATATATTAGATTAACTTTTTAAAGTGGGTCAAAGTTATCAGTACTAAAATGATTTATCTTAATTAAGTGAGATCAGTTGCCTTGCACATTTAACAATGATTAACTGCTACCATTTTCTTGGCAAGGTAACATAATTACGTAAAGAAAATTCTACGGACTGAACAAAATTTGAGATATTATTCACGAGCACTGCAAAGATTTCAAAAGAAAAGAAAAAAAAAAATGGCAAAGCCAGAGTGTTTGTACCTGGATTTAGTTCAACTGAAGGTCTGCGATCTTTCACCCATCGATGACTCTGAGCTAGCCTCCAACCTTTGGCTTTCATCAAGTAAGCTATTACTACAGCAGGAGATCTGTCAAACATGATCATGAGATTAAGAAAACAATACCATCATAATTCGTGATAAGCTATAACATTAATCAAGAGCAGGAACAAAAAGATATGATGCTTAGTGGCTACTGCAAAAGATCAGCTTAGTTTTGATGCAGATATATAGCTTAATTACTTAATTTAGGCACGACATTACGCAATTTTCAGTAGGAAAACTTAAAAGAACACACTGGCCCCATGTCTATATATACTGATCAACAGCACCGGTGAGGGAGATTATTGCATAGACCAGATCTACAAGTTGTGGATTGCATGTATTGCAATCAGTTACATCACTTGAGAAATAGAGGGAATGCATTTAAAACAATTTCTTTCTCTAGTCATGTGGAAGTATTTCCAAGAGAGCTGTGGCGATTGTTGGTAGGGACCAAGTAGTCAAAAAGAACTGGCTGAAGTTATAAGACATGATCAAGATAAGAAAAGAATGAAGACAGTCTCAATTTGGATTAAATCACCTGTTTTTGCCTGACATGCAGTGCACAAGAACCCGGACTTTATCTCTTTCACATTGCTCTGCACAAGTATACAGGTTAGCATAACACAGTTATATTCTCCAAATACTACAATTTTTTTGTGTAGCAAAACTTAAATAATTATATCACACCTAATGGATGTATTGAAATCATTCTTATTCCTCACAGCTGTAACAATTAAGAATAACAATCTTTTACAGTTTAATAGAGTTCCTATAATCATAACACATAGCATACGCACACACATCTATAATATAAATAACAGTATATTCTTAGATATTCTCGTTTAAGAGCATCGGCAGAAAGCCAATTTGTCTGCCTAAAATCTACAGGATTTCTTACTCTGCTTCATTCTTAGACTTGAAATGTGATATCTACCTCAGGAAAAGCAGGAATAATTAGAAAAATCCAGGATGGGGGATAAACTTGACATTAATGAGTTTTAATGTAGCATTCATAGCCAACTACATTAGGAATATTAGATTATTGTTTTCTTGTTGAGAAAAAAATCAAGGCACTTAAGAATGGTTAACAGATAAAAAATGCGACAGTATCGAACAGTATACTTTTGCTTCTTCAGAAAAACAAGAACATTTTATAGAGAGCAAATATTAGACACAAAAACTGCAAAATCGATATCCAATTGACTAGTATTCACATTGAAGAACTCACCCAGGAATTCAATTGCACTATCAAATAGAGACTTTTGGTCCCCTAGGACATGGTAGGTAAATTGGTTCTTGTACGACACTTGAGAATCAGGTACCGCCTGCAAGCAGACAGATATTAGGAAAAAGAATGTATAAACCAGTGTTGTTAATCCCACGGGGATCCCGCGCGATTCCGCTATCCCAGAGCGTTTTTAGGTCTGCAAAGGATAGATACTTCTATCCCAGACAATCCCGGTGTTTCCCAAACCGGGATCCCAGAAAGTCCCGGCCAGATAGCGCCAATACAATGGATTTTTGGGGGTAAATGACCAATTTACCCTCAGTTTCTTCGGCTTAGCTTGTGTTTATGGCACTGTATGAACAATTCTATGACTTCTAATTATTAATTTGGTTATTGTAAGCTTATTTTAACTTTACACATACTTATATGTTCATTTTGTAAGTTATCCGATATGATATGTATCAATTAAGTATCCCGGGAGCCCCCGCTCCCACAATCTGGAATTTATTTGCCGGCCGCTACACACCGCGATCCGGGATTGATAACACGGTTCAAGGTGGTAGAAGCAAGGACTTGCAGTTCAGTTTAATCACAACTACTATGTAAGACAGACTAATTCAATTCAAGCTAAAGAAACTGAAGGAAACATCTATAACTTCAATACAGAACAGCATATGTAGTTAATACAAGTTTCTACCTTTCTCGATTTGACATCCAAGTAAGAATGTGGGCAATTTATAGGGAGATACGAGGAGTAATGTTCCTCTTGAAAATAATTATGCGGTGGTGTTGTTTTGTTTATAGTCGTAACTGACATAAAATATTTCAGTTACCGTTGGTTTACTAAAAAGCCTTCAATCCATGTTGCACGTAACATGTTAGGTTTGAGGAGTCCACGCGGGAATCACACTCACCATTTTGGTAAGAATGTCGGTGTTACACGTGCATAGATAGTTTTCACTGTTATCACTACATTATATCTTTTGTCCCAAACACAAACAGTTCCCAGTCACGTGAGAATCATCGCACAAACAGATAAGCAAAACCGTTACATGAAGATAACAAACATCTTTCTATCTCTGAACTTGCTGGCTAGATATGAACTTGTTAGTTACTACTCTTACTTCTCCAAACTAGATCGCATAAACACTGATTATTATTAATTACAAAAGAAATAAACTTGACCATGCTCACAAAAAATAAACTGAAATAGATACCTTGATATTGAAGAACAGGTCTTAATTTATGCAAATTACAACTTGCATTTGGAATGATTTGTAAAATACATAGGCTTATGAACCAATGACCACGATCACAATAAATAAACTCGATCACGATTATGTCAATTGCCGAATATATCATTCACCTCACTGGCCAGAGCCACACATTAAATTAAAAAACATCAACTGTTATTGAATCAGGTAGACAAGCTAAGGAAATTCAAATTACATGAGGCATAAAATCGAATACAAGTACGAATTACAAAAGGAATTCTAACGATTAACACCACAGAAAGAATCAAAGTACAGAGAAATAGTGTAAATTGAATCGCAGCTAATCGAGAATTGGTGAAATCGAGAAGGGCAGAAATCGAGAAGGGCAGAAGCTTACATTGAGTATATGGGTAATACCCTGAGACCTGAGAAGCTGAAAAGTAGAAGCATTGTCATATGTGCCCAAATAGATGAATCCGGAGAGAATTTCGGTGGGGAAAGAGCTGACGTGGACGGCGGCAAAAGAGGCGGTGATGTCGAGATGATGGCCGCAGATTCCGCAGATTTCACCCTCCTCGTACTTATGGAAGTGACTGCAAATCTCACACGGATTCTCTCGTTCTCTCTTCCCCATCGCTACTGTTGGTTTAGCTCGAAGGGCTTTTTGATCAACAACTGATGAATTTGGAAGCTCGTTTTTATCACGACACTACTATATATATACTCCACCATCGGTACC
>JAYMSR010000872.1:0-11919 GCA_036897825.1 Plantago rigida | reverse complement strand
ACTCAAATACAATGTTAAACCCGCAGTTGTTAAAATCCACAGATAAAATGTAAACTCTCAGTTGTTAAATTCCACATACACAATGTTAAAACCCTCAATTGTTAAAATTCACAAACATAATGTAAAACCCCAGTTGTTAACCCCCCATACATAATGTAACACCTCAACTGATAAAATCCAGACACAATGTTAAAATCTTCGAACATTAAAACTTACTGGTATGATGACTAACCGCGGAGAACTTAAAAAACTGAATTTTCAAGTTATACTTGAAAATACGATATTTTTATATACTATATCATAATCATGATTGAACTCATTGTTGTTCACATATGCCTAAAAGTTTTGGAAAATAAATCACCAATTATTCTCTGCACCATTTGCAGTGTATTATTAATTCAAAAGCAACTAAGATCTATGTTGTCGCGGCAAGCTTTTAATTTTATTTTGTCATTTTCTCTGTTGAGAGTTCTGATAATTTTGTTTTTTTCTCAATTATATATTGGACAAATTACTTTAAATTTTGTACAAGAATTATAATCTCATCATTGAAAATTGTTAATGATATTACCTACTAATTGCGATCAAAAGTCATGATGGTTTCTTGTGAGTAATGCTAAACTTTTTGCACCTATGGTTACGATTAACTTCAATTAATGATGAAGTTTTGAGTCCCAAAGCCAAAAGCTTAGTTTAACTGGCAACTATACCCAACTAATCATGATGATTATATTGGATGTTGACGCTTATTATTCTCCTTTAATACCTTCCTTTCAACTTTTGAATAAGAACAAATTGTGCGGGAAAAATAATGGGAAGAACTCATTTCATAGTTATAGAAAGTTCACCCACCCAATGTTTTCTAAAAAAAAATAAAAAATTCACCCAATGTCATTTAATTGGTTCAATTATTACATGGACTCGTGCGTACTCAAATAATATTGTACTTAAAATTTCAACATTATCAAATATCAATTAGTTTGATTTGGCCTTATTTATTTATGTAGTTACCACTTCGATTATAAATGCACACCACCAAATAAATACATTGTCACCATTTAAAACATTTACTTCCCTCAATTTTAATGTAAAGTTCAATTTCAACTATTTTGATGTAATGTTTTTATCTTTTTAAAATATATTTGGTTCCCGAGTCTAAATCAATCGCACTTATTACGGTTCTAATTTTGACTTTTATGATATGCGACAGTAACTGAGGCGTTATTCGGATAAATTCAATTTGAATGAATTGCATTCGGATGAATTGCATTCGTGAGTTTTAGAATGTAATTAAAAAAAACATAAATTAATATTCAAACTCCCAAACCTTTTATTTCTCTTTCCAATATGAACTTGTTGAATCATTCAAATAATGACGTTGATGGATGAGGGGAGTAAATAAATAATATCTGAAAAAAATATTTTGTCATCTAACATGGAAAATGAATAGAAAATGACTAAATATACTCTTGCTTTTTTTTTGAGATAATATACTACTCCTGCTTCAGCACGATACTTTCAAGAAAAACCTTTTCAAATCTTTAATCTTCTTCGCTATTCTTCCTCTCCAACAATGGCTCATTGAACGATAAATCGAAGTGCCAAAGCCCTAGATTTTGCAAAAAGGAGCTAATTTGTCCCAAACTGGGTTCTGGGCCAACATTAAAGTCTTGAGAAGTTCATCATAGTTTGTGGGTTCAGTGACATTCGACAAAACATGAGAAAAGGGGTGGAAAACTGAACCATTTCCTTCGAATCACCTTTTTTCTCGTACTGGAAGTGTTAAAGGCAGTATCTTGGAATTGTGGATGGTGTTAACTGGTATTGGGAATTTTCGATCAAATGGCTAGGCGTCATGGTTGGCAACTACCTGCTCACTCTTTTCAGGTTTTGATTCAATTTTCCAATCTCTTTTAAGCTATTGCGAAATGGGTTCTGTCTGTCGACTCTATTAGGAATTTGGGCTTACTTTGCTTAGTCTAATTTCGCACATTGTGAATTTGTATTATTAGTATATTTGTTAATATTGTGAAAATGCATTTTGGAATTGGAGATTTTTTCCATTAATGCGTGTAACACTGATTAAATTTAAAGCAGGTAAAGTTTGTGTTCATTACATAAATAGTTCCACTGGTTAGGGTCAAGAACTTGAGTTGAAATGGAGTCAAAATCTGGCTTTTTTCGATGTTTATCTATTTTTAGAATGAGTTTACTGATTAGTTAGAAGTATGAGTGTTGAAGGAAATTGACAAGGACCTTTGCATCGTGGATGTGATGTGGTAGGCAGATTCTTTAGCCTTTTTCTGGTCGATGAATTATGTGATGTTATGAGGCGCGTCATTACTCGAGATAGGGATCTGATTCAGATTAATGCATTATATGATTCCTTATAGAAGTGGTTGGTCAATAATTATACTAATGAATTCTAAAATTTTCTGCTTAGTTTCATATTTGCATTTACAATTTTAGACCGATATTGTTTGTGCATAATCTGCACGATAATTAACTTTACAACCTACTCCTCGTAAGTGCTTGTTTTGGAAATCGCTCTTATACCTGTCTAGACTCTAGACTAGTGATGTATCATCCTTTCTTCTATCTGGGCTATGGCCGCGAGTCATTTGACCAATTCATCTTCCTTTTGCCAATTTCTGCAATCTTCTTGTGATCTTCCACTTCCGTTGCTAATCTTGCATCCACTTTCTCAACTGTTTCTTTCCTCTCGCAGGTGGTCGCCATAACAGTCTTTTTTCTACTATCCGTTGCTTTCTATGCATTTTTCGCCCCTTTTCTAGGGAAGGATATCTATGAGTACATAGCCACCGGCATTTATTCTTTCCTGGTCAGTGCAATTGGAGTTCATTCCCCTCTTTTTTCCTTAAATAATAAAACACAATATGATTGATTATCATGTTTACCTGTGTTTTACTTTCAGGCACTTTGTGTTTTTACACTTTATGTAAGATGCACGGCCATTGATCCTGCTGATCCTGGAATTCTCGTTGAATCTGACAAAACATCAGCTTATAGATCACAGGCTGGCACTGAGATGCACGGTAATAATTTGGTTATATCTTTAAAATGTCAACTTATTGTCTGATATACGTATTGCAAATAATGGACAATGTCAATTAGCTAATCGATGTGGCAGTTTGAAAATGGTATTCTTATACTTGTGCTATATCTGGCTTCACTCCTCAACAATCTTTTGTGAAGTGTATTAACAACATTTTATTGATACTTCTGAATGTTTCGTTGGCAACCTATATACAGATGAAGAGCCCGGTAAAAATGGATTGAAGAATGGAGAAAAATCATATAGTCAAGCTACAGTTTGTGGTTCAACTATTGCAGGGTGCCTTTGTTGTTGCCTAGTGAAGGAGGATTGCTGCAAGGATGAAGATCATTTACAGGAACAAAATGAAGAGGATGCTTTATTCTGCACATTGTGCAATGCTGAGGTATAGTACCTTGGTTTGTAAGAAGCCCTCTTTTATCATAAGGATCTTTAACGAAATTGGCGATGCAAATGAAGTTCATTGTAAATTGCCTTAGCCCCATACGAATTCAACAATGAGCACTATATGGTTAGCGTGGATCTTATACTCATGACTTATTAACTCTCCTTTTCCTATTAGGTGCGTAAATTCAGCAAACACTGCAGAAGTTGCGATAAATGTGTTGACGGATTTGATCATCATTGCCGCGTAAGTTTGGTTATTCAACTTGATTGTAAAGGTTTTGATCTGGAATATCATATGTAATGTGAAAATGAAAATTCATTTTCATGTAATGGGCAGTTTGCTGTTGTCTGTGTAATTACGGGATCAACACTAACTACATGCCGGATTGAACTTTGGCTAACCCTAATATGGATTCTTTAATGCTTGCAGTGGCTCAATAATTGTGTGGGCAGAAAAAACTACATTACATTTGTGTGCTTAATGGCTGCAAGCCTTTTCTGGGTAAGTTCTGCTGCTTGAACAATTATATGTTATATAATTTATCCTACTCTCCATCTCCTCCCCTATAACCTCTCGCTCCAGCTCTTACATCTATCTTTGCTACTTCTTACTCTTCTAATAATGTGCCCTCGTGCCAGCTTGTATTTGAATGTGCAGTAGGGATTACTGTCCTTGTTCGCTGCTTTGTTGATCGGCAAGCTACAGAAAATCAAATAATTGATAGGCTCGGAGATGGTTTTTCTCGACCGCCATTTGCTACTGTAGTGGTACATTATTTTACTTTGCTTACTTGGGCGCATGTCTCTTGCAACATCCATGCTATTAAGGAAAGAATCCTACATGCATCATCGTTATTTTGATTTCTATTCCATCAGAAACACCTTTTCCCTTATTTATTTTGTTTACTCTCTCTCTCTCTCTCTCTCTCATGTTAGTTCGCAACTGTTAGTTACATTTGGTTAATATCTGTACGTTTTCTATTTCAGGCCGTGTGTACAGCCCTTTCCTTGCTTGCCACTGTGCCCTTGGGAGAGCTGTTCCTTTTCCATATCATTCTCATCCGGAAGGTCAGCCTATGATCTTTCGCTATCCTTTATAGCAACTGCATGATACAGATATTCACGGTATTAAAAAACTCGATAGAATGTGACTTATACTATCATTATGTAACTTTGTGTAGGGTATCACAACATATGAGTATGTGGTAGCTATGAGGACACAGAGTGAACCTCCTGGTCCTTCTGTAGATGGAGGTGATCAACAAAGTCTACCCTCTTCACCGACTAGTTCCGCTGTGACTGCCATCAGTGGAAGAAGCTCTGTTGGCATGGGTCTGCAATATAAAGGTGCTTGGTGTACTCCACCAAGGATATTCATGGACCATCAGGTAAAGTTTCGTAGACCTTCCTTAACTGCATGCAGATTCTTGATCCATGGTTAAGTTTTCAGTAACTGTTATTCTGGTGTTGAAATCTCATAATGATTCTTTTAAATCATTTTTCGCACTTGTTATGATTACTCTGACAAATTTGTTTTTTCCAGCGTCTGGTGACATTGGATCTGGAAATGATCCCCCTGATTCTTTTCCATTTCTTTTAAATCAAAATTATTTGAGATAGGTGGAACTGCATATCTTACGAAGCATCAATTTCAATTTGATGTGATGGCTGCTCCATATTCTTCTACAAAGCTATCAGCTTCATATTCTTTTATTATTGAACAAAGTTGCATTTTGTTTGTTTTGAGAGGGATATGGCTGATAAGTCCAATGATGTTATTCCGTTATAGTTCTTGCTAAATTCTACTATAAGAAGTGTGCTGTGTTGCCACCAGGTGTGTACGCATTTGTACATCTCTAACTACGATGTTTGTGTATGTATTCTTGTTTGAACTTTTCAGGATGAAGTTGTTCCTCACCTCGAACCAGGACGACTACCTTCTACAGTTGATCCTGACATGGTCCAACCTGATAAGGGCAAACGACCGTCTCAACGTCCCATCAAAATCAGTGCATGGGAGCTTGCCAAGCTCGACTCAAATGAAGCAATCAAAGCTGGCGCCAAGGCCCGAGCTTCATCATCTGTTTTGCGTCCCCTAGGTTCCAAACCTAACTTCGACCCTGAAAATTTATCAGTTTCCACTATGAGCGGCAGAAGCAGTCCAACTAGTACAAAGCATGGATATTACAGTACTAACCCTAGAGCCGGGGCATCAACCAAGAGCTCGTACCCACCCAGTCGAGCTAGCAGAGAAGACATTGATATGTGCACTCACAGTATAAGCAACATGAGCAGCCCTCTCACCACAAATCTATCCCCATCTCCTTTCTCCCCAGGAAAAGACCATTTCAACCCTATGTATCAATCATCCGCCTTGCAGTCACCCTTATCTTCAGCACCAGGAGACAGAAACGAAAACAGAAACGATACTCAGGTACAAGCTCCAATTAGGAAAAGCCTTCCAGAAAGTCCGAAGTCGTCCGTGTTCTGGGACCAGGAGGCGGGCCGGTTTGTCTCAGCCAACACACGGAGCGTTGGTTCTTCGTCTCAGGGTCCTGGAACCGAGCTTACGTACACAGGTCAGTCGATTTTCTATGGTGGCCCACTGTTGAATGAAAATAGGGGTACAAGATCTGGAACAGTCGGTGCACAGAGAAGTTCGACAACGAGTTACTACCAGCAGGGAAGATCGCAGCGTGGGGGTCAGCTCCCGGTGTTTGTTCCCAGCGATTCGCAGCAGCAAAACCAATTTTCTTCTTGAAGTATTGGAGAGTAGTGTTAGATTCAGTCATTTAATTGTATTACTTGAGATTAGAGCTAGCTTGCAGAAATACTGCTGATTTCTCTTTCTTTACTCTGGTTTATATTCCACTTTTTAGCTCTTGCATCTAGATCCACTAGTCAATGATATTCATGCATCTAGCTCCTAAAATATTCCTAAAACTAAAGTTTTTCTAGGGAAAAATTTCGAAACGTAGAGATTTAGATCACATTGAATCGAATCGTATCTCTGTAAAAAGATATTTCTGAATTATATAAATGGTGTCTTGAAAAAATCCAAAAGTATTTCGATTTGTCAAGGATCCGAAACACATTTGGAAATCTAAAATTTTAATTTATCACATATTACATGTAAGACAGTAGTACTACATAAATACCGACAGACACTCTGGTCAATTCAAATTCTAGAATCAAATCCTAACATGAGGACCAAAAGACTGAACTCCTGTCCGTACAATCACGGTTCATTTCTGTTAGTAACTACCATGAACCGGTTTCATCATCTTTTCTTTTTTCCCTTTTACATTCTGATCTTGCATGATCAATGAACAAAGAATAGCTTTCAAATTTATTCATTTCTGTTGAAATGAAGCAAATGCTATTCGGATTGGACCATTGATCATTCAAATCAATTTCTTTTGTTTTTCTACGCTTTTTAATCAAGAGAAGGAAAAGTAATCAAGATGGCGGGAGGAGGAGGAGAATCAGGCATGAGAGACCTTGACCGCACGCCTACATGGGCTGTTGCGTTAGTCGTAGCAGTCATCATTATTATCTCCATCATATTGGAAAAATTTCTGCATAAAGTTCAAGCGGTAATCCTCAGTTCTTTGTTCATTCACAGCTTTCTTGATTCGTAGCTAATGCATACTGTTTTTACCCTTCCCATCTTGCTTCATGTTTGCAGGCGTTTAAAAGGAAAAGGAAAGTTGCACTGCTTGAAGCTCTTGAGATAATCAAGGCTGGTAAGAGAACCGTAGGCCTTTTCTGTTTTGAGTCTCGGTTGAAGTATTTGGTTTATGTTATGTTCCGTTCCGTTGTGTTTGCAGAGCTTATGATTCTTGGCTTCATTTCTCTACTACTTACATTCAGACGAAACTACATTGCGAGAATATGTATTCCTCATGAACTAGGGGATACTTTTTTACCATGCAAGTTAGATCCTGGTGGAGAAACGAAAGAGCATCATAGGCGGCTACTATATGAAGGTAGAATGTTAGCAGCCGATAGTGCTGCCACATCGTGCAAAAAGGTATGTGGATTTCAGGTCCTTTTGAACTTTCTATTGTACTTCGTTATGACTGAATCAAGACGAATAAGGTTCTCACCGTCTAAATTTTTATTTGGCAGGGATATGTGCCTCTTATATCTGTCAATGGTCTGCACCAGCTCCACATCTTCATTTCTTTTTGGCAATATTCCATGTCTTTTACAGTAATATAACTATGACTCTCGGGCGACAGAAGGTAACTAACCTGTTTGAATGGTTTTTGTTCAAGTTTATCCGTGATCTAAGTATCCATGTCATCATTGGCAGACTCGTGGATGGAAACACTGGGAAAACGAGATTTTAAACGCTGCATCAGATGGTACCTTTTATTTTTCGAACTGGCAATAGTGTCTCTTGAACCATAAATGGTAAACACTTCCTCTTCTGTTTCATTGCAGATGAGTTCAGGCTTACAAAGGAAATATCGTTCATCAAAGGCCACGGCCACAGTAGTTCATGGATGAATCTTCCAGTCGTGTTTTATCTCGTAAGGATTGTTCTTCAAACTTCATGAGCTTATTATGCTGTTCACTTATTATGGCATATTTACTGATTGGTGTATGATCTATCTGTATCAGGTATGCTTTATTCGACACACATTATACTCCGTACAAAAATCTGACTACATGACTTTGCGGCATGGATTCATCACGGTAATCTAACTACATATTACTGGTAAACTGTTAGAGATCCAAACTGTTGACTTACATGCTTAGGGGATCTATATACAGGTTCATTTGGCACCTGGAACTAAATTTAACTTTCAGAAGTACCTCAAAAGGTCATTGGAAGATGACTATAAAGTCGTTGTGGGAATCCCGTATGGCTCTACATCTTGTTTATACTTATGTTCATTGTCTTACCCAAATAAACTTAATGAAGTAAGCTTCAGAACATGTTGTATAAAACTTCTCTGATGCGACTGAACTCTTTGTTTTACTCTCAGTCCGTTCTTATGGATGACTGCAGTTGTCTATCTGCTTGTTAACGTTCATGGTGCGTCTTGCTTCCAGTTCTTTTGCATCAACAGTCTAAGAGTCTCTTATGATGCTCAGTATTTCAAACCATGATTAAAACCAACAATGCTTCATTCTTTTCTATGTTCTTGATTTCAGGATCACACGCGATGTTTTGGCTCTCAGTTATGCCCGTGATAGTAAGATTTCACCCATATTTATTCACTGCTCTATTAGCAGAAAAGAAATCAGGTAAAGGAAAACTGAATTTTGAACTTTGTAGATTATTTTAGCAGTTGGAACGAAGCTCCAGTCGATCATAACTCGGATGGCAATAGAAATCCAAGAGAGGCATGTCGTTGTTCAAGGGATTCCACTTGTAGAAGTCTCAGATAAGCATTTTTGGTTTGGCAGGCCTACATTGATTCTTCATCTTCTCCATCTTGTACTCTTCCAGGTCAATTTTGCTACCTCCATTCATCCCTTGAGTCTTCACTGTTTTGCAGACTTGATCACTAGCTAACTTTGGTATCTACTTCTCTTATTGTTTGTTTGCAGAATGCATTTGATATAACGTACTTCATGTGGACTACGGTACCAAAGCTAGTCTTACCATTTCTTCTTGTGTTTTATGTATCTACTTCTCTTGTTGAAATCATTTTGTTTCCATAACAGTATGAATTTGGGTACAACTCCTGCTTTAACGACGATTTCAGGCTTGCTCTTCTCAGAGTCTTTATCGGGTAAGTCCAGATCATATGGATACATCAGAATAGCTGCAAGTTGCCAAGATTTTTATGTAATAGCACTGTTTAATTGGATATTGAACCGATGGATATACTTCTTTATGCAGGGTAGGCGTACAGTTCTTGTGCAGCTACGTAACTCTCCCACTTTACGCGCTAGTTACGCAGGTAAGTTTCAGTTAACCTGAATCTGATGCTTGTGATTGTAATCTCAGTATTGAGTTTCTGATCTATGTGCAAAATTTTTAGATGGGATCACACATGAAGAGGTCCATTTTTGACGAACAAACTGCCAAGGCACTTAAGAGTTGGCATAAGAAGGTCAAGAAAAAGTCGGAAAAAGCAGGGCAGCTCCCAGAAGAGTCATCAGAACATTCCTCACATTCTAAAACTGTCAGTGGATCAAAGGAATCGAACCAAAATGTTAAAGTGGACATCCCAGGGGAGAGCCGAATACCACAATCTGGAAATAGGGACTTAATAGAACCCTAAACAATGCGGATTTATGCATGGGAATATTCATTGGATAATTACAAGCATGGTATTTTCACAACTGTAGATTTTTTCTAGTACAGGCATGGGATTCCCCTTGACAGATACAGTGACTTTGCTGGTGCAAGTAATTGAAGAAGTACTTGTTATGATACTGTAATGTGTGAGACTTTGTTGTTTCCTTCTGTACATGTTAAGAATGCACCAACTGTAGACTGGCCTAATTCATAAAAATGGATGGTCTGTTGGATCAATTTGCTGCCAAGGAGGTGTTTTTACCTTTTACTGTCAAAATTTGAAAGAAAAGTGCACATTGTTAGGCATGCATGTCGTAAAAACGAAGTGGTTATAACTCAGCTGGTCATGTGAGCACACATCCATTACCTATCCTACTGTTTCCGAAAACTGGGAAGATGCAGCAATCAAAATAATCGCATTGTTCTTGCTATGTATAACACTTATGTGTTCGATATGTTCTTAGGATCATATGTGAGTGATCCCTGTATAAACTTCTACCAGCAAGAATATGTAACTAGTTTTGCTAATGCTTATGGCAGAACCATTTATCTATTACATTGTGCTTTGAGATTCTAAGGTGCTTATCTTTATTCAAACATTGATCAAGAATGTAATGAAATATAACATTTAGGAAGAAAATCCGAACAGAACAGAACATCAAGATAACCATTACCAATTTGCAAATATAACACCGTTAGAAACGGATAGATCAAAATTCTGTAAAACTGGCTAGGCCATTGCGTGCAGTTCTTAAACCTGGATTGGAGCTGGGAATCCGTAAAAGGCGGCTAAATTGATGAGACCCTAACAGAGAGTAAGGAAACAAAAGAAAAAAGGGGTCTTTTTCAATCCAATACACAATAGAGATGATGTTTGTTTGGAGTTTGTTATCTGCACACTCAGTCTGAACAAGAATCATGCAACATGGTCCGATATGCAGACTGCCTGAGGAAAGGATCAATGTGATAAATATTGTGGTATCATTGCTTGAAGAAAATCAGAACAGAACATCATAGTGTGAAGTTGAAGTTCTTGTGATTGTGACTGATTGCAATGTTTATGATTGGTTTTATGACCTGATATGAGATGCATGCATATCAGGAATTTCGTCGAGAATCATAACATAGTCCAGACATAATCAACCAAGTTGTAAAACTTGATACCAGTCGCAGCATAGTCATGATGAAAACAATGTCTATGAATATGTTAGTAATCTGACACTATCAAAGGGACTGATGCTTCATAGTAGACAAAAAGAACCAGACACATGAGAAAGACAGGTATAACCAGTGGACATGAAAGTAAAGACAACTGAGAAAGCCCTGTAGATTCTTGGCTAGACATCTGATACTTAAACTACAGTAGTATAAATACCCATCATAGGGTTCCGAGATTAGTTATCAGATCACAAATTGCTCATGTATAATATGATAATGTCACACAAATTTTCCAGTTTACAAGCTGAGAACAGAATGAAGAGCATGACTTGTCTTTACTCTAGTCTGGTGTTGTTTATTCACTCTCTTGTGGCTCACATGGCCTTCGGTCAGCTCAACATCACCACAGATGCAACTTCCCTTCTTGCTCTCAGGTCCAGTTTAACTTCAGACAATCCTGAAACTGATTTCTTGATTCGGAACTGGACCACTGGTTCCTCCATTTGTGACTGGTATGGCATCACCTGTGCCTCACAACACGAGAGAGTCTTGGCACTGAACATCTCATACATGAGTCTAGGAGGATTCACCCCTCCCCACATCGGAAATCTCTCGTTCCTCGCTGTCCTAGATCTTAGCGGCAACAATTTTTCAGGCCACCTTCCTCCGGAGATTTCCCATTTGCATCGACTGCGATATTTGCTATTGTCTTTCAACGGTTTCACTGGTGAGATCCCCACGTCAATTGGAGCCATGCCCCGACTTACTGCTTTATCACTAGCAGAAAATAGTTTCGCGGGCAGAATCCCGGGTTCCCTTTTCAACATATCAACACTCACAGCTATTGACGAAGGATTCAACCAACTTGAAGGGAATATTCCACCAAATATTGGTTCATTGCGCAATTTGGGTTATGTTGATTTCTCATCTAACCGGCTCAGCGGCCCTGTCCCTGGAATGGATTAATCTTTCGTCCAATCGCCTGACTGGAAACATTTCAGGTGTGTTGAGATTAGTTCTTTTCTCATCAGAAACA
>JAYMSR010000871.1:0-11920 GCA_036897825.1 Plantago rigida | reverse complement strand
AATCGAGTACATAAACCACTCGGAGGAAAAAATATTATTGAAGGATACCATTATCTTTTAAAGTTGTACATAAATTCATTCAATCTCAATTCCAATTCCCAAGTGATGTTTAACGTGAGCCACAAAGTATACAACTTAATCATAAACGTGGTATTCAGCATGCAAGAGAGGAGGTTGAATCAACCAGTCCACCTGCAATTCATTTTCGGTTCCTGTGTAGTCGTTTTAATTTGGCAAGTAATTCTGCGATTCCATCTTTAAGCATTTTATGGTACTAATGGTGAGACTTGAGAGCACAGTATTAGCATGTATAGACTGGGTGCAAAATCAACACGGATATGCTGTTAATTACCAAGTGTACATACTGTTACGTCATCTAGTCTCTTTCTGCTCAGACTATATGACCAGGCAACAAAAACTTCACTCGAGAAGTAAATTATAATTCAAAATTGGACAAGTTTCTTGAGTGGCATTGGTCCAAAACAATAGGTTTATTATTCAGCTTCCTGACCTATGCCACCGGGCGGATTTTATCAAAATGCATTTTGTCTTGTAGACCGAGACAACTCTAGTGATAGTTTCAGCTCTGCACTTCCCGAACCTGGATGTGGTGTGTAGACTCTCGGCGCCAGATGGGCTGTGCTCCACTTTGGACAAGGGTGACATATTGACCTTCAGTCACTAGGCCCTTGTTCTGAAGAAATGGACAAAATGGGTTATTTTTAACCTACTTCAAGAAATAAGTCAAGAGATGAGAGCCAGAAAGGTCATTTACCAATAAAAGCTTCAAAGCTCGAGAAAATGTTTCCTCCACATCATCTGAAAACTCCATATATATAGGCATCACGCCCTGATAAAGGATCAGACGCTGCTTCACCCTTTCTCTGGACATGCAAATATGAAACCAGGTTTAGAGATACAAATGCTAATAATCCACAAGGCCCACAACACATTGGGGGCAAAAGAAGAATAAGCTTTTCGGGTCAAGTCAAATGAACTTTGATAAAGACAAAAGTGTGTGAATCTTAAAAAAGAAGAGCATAATGGAACTAAAATAGACAGTTTAATCTAATAAGCCTGGGAAACTAAACTTGAAAACTTGCTTCAACTGAGAGCATATGAAATTTATGATGTCAAATTGTCAATAGCTTTTATCTCAAGAATGAGGTATGAAAACATGAAAGCTCTGAAATATTACCAGGTACCTCAACATGCTAACAAAAGTTATAAACGCGGTGTAAATGGTACGGTGAAATGAAAGAGGATACTAGAAATGCTTACTCATTTGTGAAAGCAAAGATTGTCGAGGATGGTCGGTGATGACTCAAAACTACGGCCATGGAACCCGTTCTTGTGAAAACTATAATGGGAGTGGTAAGATTGTTGGCCATTGTAGTGGCATGGAGAGCGAACATGTCGCCCATGTAACTCTGTACATCACATCCACGAAATTTTGGAGTTTCAGTAAGGATGATAGACCAACAGCGAACAAGAAGAGTAATGTTACTGAAAGAAAGAACCTGATTTTCTTATAAATTCCCAAAATCCAATGAAAGCATAAAATGTGTTTTGCAAAATTTAAGAAACATGAGAACCAATTCATATATCAGCATCTAACATCATACAGAATTACAGATTATCAAGGTAAAGAACTTTATCCTGAAGTAGTAACAGCACAGTAGCTTGTCGTGTGCTGTGTGTACTTTGGAACTTTCTAGGAATTACGACAACTGGCAAGCTAGTCATATTTTATGAACAGAGAGACTTGGAACAGCTGACCCATAGTAAATATTATGACTAATTTCTCATTTTGTTTTCATACCCATCAGTTGAATGACTTTAATCAAACCTGCTAACTATACCATTTCTCAATTTTATTCTAATAACATTGCCTTAATCTCCATGAGAAATTGAATTCAACTTGAACAATCAATCACTGGTTCAAACAAAAACGAATAACTTTCGAGCTGCTACAGAAATCATCCATAATAACCAAGTGCTTGGGAAAAAGGTAGAGATAAGAAGGGAATAATTGTGGATGGAGAATTTCCATTTTTCTTTTTGTGGGGTGTGGGGGTATGGTGTGGCATTACTGTACGTGAAAATAGTTATTATAAAAACCAGATTTCTTGAGTGCATGTCTTAAAGATAATTTTGAATTTTCAAAATAATATCCAGATTCTTATGGTAGAAGCTATACGCACCTGGTACATATCAAATTGACTTTCGGGGCTGATGGCCGTTGGTAAGCTTGACTCGGTTCTCAGAGCCACTGTGTGCATTACTTTGACAGCTTTCAGTGGATATCTATAAACAAAAAAGGTATGATGAATATACATACAAGTGGTAAAAAGTAATCATTTGTGTATATTCCAGTGCTTTAGGGTTGGGTATAACTTTGTCATGGTCCTCATGGATTAGGAATACCATTTTCATTACAAGTTAAACCTACTTTCTGAAGCAAATGGACCGACTGTATCATATTTCATGGTCGCAACTAAGAGGATTGACTATATTGCAAAGCATTAGTAATAAATGCCTGAGGAATTTATCCAAAAAAACACACTGGCACAAAAATCTACATCAAGGATAACTAAATATCCATGGTAACATGTAAAACATGGACAGGTAATCAGACAAATCACAATTATTACTAATTTTTAGCTCAAAATTCATTGACCAATGAAGAACTTTAGCAGAATCCAGCATACATAAACATTTCAAGCTCATGTTATATTAAGTATGAGTAAGATATAAGCAGGAAAAAAAAAGTATGGGAGGTATAATAGAATTCTCAACCCGAAGAAACTGGTGCAGCAACTAATAATTTAGAAATAAAACCACATAAAAAGTAGAGTCACAGAAATAGGGGGCGCCGTGTGGAGAACAAAATTAAGTGCAACAGCAAGTATAGAATGAAAAGGCAGAGATTGAACTTTTGAAATAAAATAACTTACTTTCCATGGGCAGTTTCTCCTGAAAGCATAACTGCATCAGCACCTTCACGTACTGCAATAGCAATGTCAGACACTTCAGCCCTTGTGGGAGTTGGATGATCAATCATACTCTCTAGCATGTTTGTAGCAACTATAACTGGCTTTCGCATGCTACGGCACCTCCTGATGATGTCTTCCTGTGAACATAGTTTAACAACTTTCGTTAGACCCAAATTGCGTGTTGTTATATTACTTCTCAAGCCAACGATAATTGGATTCTTTTCAAGCATCATATATCAACAAAATGACATGTACAGTATAGAAGGAAACAAATAGCATATCGGATTTAGCTGTATTCAAGTGGCTTTTCTCCTTTGGAGCAACTATGGGTGGGCAGAGTTTTGAAAATAAAGATCACATAAGCAAATGTAAAGCAACTTATTTGGCCCCAGTTACCTGTAACAAAGGAACTTCCTCTATTGGGAGTTCAGCTCCGAGATCACCACGAGCTACCATTGCCTATTAAATTAAAAATCACGAGTTAAATGTATAAATCCTCTATGTACTTGCTGACTGTCGATTAACAAGCATTGGTCCATCTATAAATCTTTACTGATACTGCCGTTACACTTGGACTATATCCTCACTGGCCTTATATCCAGTATCTCGTTCTGGTTGAGATTTTAACTGTGTGGTTCTGTTTATATTAACAGGAGATAAGATCACAAAAAGAAAAAAATGAAAATAAAGAAAAGACCACGAGGAAACAATGAAGATTACACTAACCCCATCTGATGCAGAAAGGATAGAATGAAGATTTGGTATAGAGTCAGCACTTTCAATTTTTGGAATCACGTGAATGTCAGCATTGTTTCCTGCAGGTCAAGGTTTGTGAAATTTCAGAGGAGGAGAAAAAGGAAAATGGGAGAAATAGTGTAGATAATGTAATTACCAGGCAACTTACTTTTCAGATAATCTTTCAATTCATGGATGACCTTAGCATCCTTTACAAATGAAACAGCGTAAAAGTCAACCTGGTTATCAACACCAAACTTAATATCTTCCCAGTCCTTTTCTGTTAAATTCAATAGAAGATTATAAATATGGATCATCAAAATCAGGAAAACGAAAAATTGAAGTACGAAGTAGTAGGAAGGTACTAAACCTGTTATTGATGGTAAAGTCGCGCTCTTGCCACGAACATTTAAGTGTCGTCTCGATTTCAGTTCCCCACCATCAATCACTTCACACTTTACCACATCCTTCGTCTTTGACTTCACAACTAATGACATCATTCCACCTATAATAGAGGAGAAGCATCCTTCTTTAATGATATGTTTCAGATTTCATAAATTATACCAAATCATGGATCAACAGCAGTCAATGTAAATCTCATCAGAAGAAGACAACAAATATTTGGGTGACCAGAACCACATAGTTTACTTACCATCAACCAGTAGAATATCCCCAACCTCAATGTCGCTTATGAAATCATCATAGTTAACACTAACTGTATCTGCAGTGCTGACTCCCCTATTAATGGTAAAGTTGAACTCTTGGCCCTCCTTGAGCATGATTGGTTGTGGCACATCTCCACTTCGAACCTCAGGTCCCTAATCAAACATCAATTCAGCATGTCAGATTACTAATTGAAACCCACATCCATCCTTCAAATCATTCACAAGCATCTCCATGTAATGTAAATGTAAAAAATATTAATTCAATTCCAAGACTTGGACAGAAACAGTAACGGTGAGCAAGCAAATAAAGATATAATCTTTTAAATACATTGGTCTTGGGCTGCCAGGTACCGATCGAGGTGAGCAACTGAGCATGAGGATAGCCGAAACATAGAATTAATGAAGTGTCTACTTAAAAGCCAACTTTTGTACTTGAACAACATTAAATATCTGTTAATAACAAGCTGAAGGAGGTCCCACAGCAAGAAGAAAAAGGACGAAGATGAAGAAGATAAAAAAGCTTATGAGAAATTGTTGAATTACTTTCCACAAAATGCAGTGCAGTTGTTCACGTATGCAATTAAATGAGACAAGATGTACACGGTGAAACGAAAATGGAAAGCAAAAACACCGTCAAAGAAATGCCTATACATAGGTAGCATGTGGCGTAAGCTGTAAATAGACTTAGAGTCGCAGCACAGTGAAACAATGAAGGTATATGTACCTTGGTATCTAGCATTATGGCTATGACCTTCTCCTGAAATTGAGCATTGTACTCTTTGACCAGGTCTATGGTTTTCTGATGCGATGAATGATTGCCATGAGACATATTTAGACGTGCTACATTCATTCCAGTTTCTGCCAGCTTCCAGATCATGTCTCGAGAGCTGGTGGAAGGACCAATAGTGCAGACTATCTTTGTTTTCCTCAGGGAATGTGTTGACTGAACCCTCCTGAGCCCCAGAGCATCATCTCCAGACTGAAACTCAACAAAAAATTAAGTCTCCGTTCAGTATACATACAGACTTAAAACATGTCCACACCGAAGGTCAGTGATTTATTACTTAATTAAACACATTTGCTTACAAATCGTATTGCACATTATGAAATCAAAGTACCGAGCAATCTAAAATCACTCATTTGTTAATAGCATAAATAAATGAAGTACTGCATAGTAACAAAAACTCAGAAAGGTTCTCGAATTATAACCACAAGCCCCGTATTAATTGCAGTAGGCACTGATGGAAAGAAGATTGTAGCTTGACAAGTTCTCAAGCATTAAAACACCGAGTGAAGTCCAATACTGCATATGATGACGCTCACATATACACCAACAAGCAACAGCCTTTTTACAGTACTCCATCGTCTTGAAATTCCCAAGTCAACATTCATATATACTCGTCATAAATCATATTAATGGAAAATATAGCTCTAAATCTATGAATCTGAAGAAAAAGTAAATCTTGCAAAAGTAACTCGAAAAGAATCAAACGAATTGCAATCATCACATAAATTGCTCACAGATTAAGAGAAGAGGACTCACTGAGACAACTGAGCCATTAGGCGAAAGCAGAGTAGTGTCGGTCTTTGTATCAGAGTCGTTGTTGGTCTCATAACTGCAGGTGACTCTGGTAATGTGTTTGAAACGATGACGAGTGGTCCTTTTCGATTGAAAGCAGAGAGTGTCAGTGGCGTAGCTTCTGGCAGGAGAGACAAGATCGGATTTGGGAGTTATGGTCCCGTTCGGGAGGTTTAGAGCCGCCATTGAAGAGGAGAAAGTCGAATCGAATCAATCGAATAAATAATGAAACAGTAAATGAATTGTGAGGTTGAAACTTGAAAGTGTGTGTGGGAGTATTAGAGGAGGAAGAAGAGCTAGTCAAGTGGACGGAATAGTAGAGGAGTAAAGGACTGAGTTCCTTATTTATTTATATTCTGTGTTGAGGTCTTTTGTCTTTATGGGGTTTTTGCTTTGACTCACACCTGGCAAGTAGGGACTAGGGCTTTAGAACCGTCTGTTACTTCTGGGCTTTGGACGGTAACCATCTATTATTGACTCCGGACAAATCATGCAGGAATGTACTCATATCTCCGTCGGTCTGTACCGCAAAATTAGCCACACCCGACACCCTTGGAACGAGTGAACCTCCGGACAAACTATACGAGCCGAGTAAATTGCACCAAGTCGAGTATAATATTTGTAAATGACCAGCCCTTTTATTTCACCTTCGATGTTGTACGTTCGTACCAATCAAACACTTGTCATTTACTTTGCACTTTGTTCGGTCACACATTGAAAACTTTGCACTTTGTTCGGTCACACATTGAAAAACTCGTAGTTCATGGTACTTTCAAAAATAAATGTGCTAACTGAATTCCAAAACGGAGGTTTGGGCATGCCTGTTATACAATGATCTCGGTGTGGTAGTCAACGTAAAAGTTTGTTAATTTGCACATGCCGAGAGAAATACATGCGAGTATGTACTAATAGCATATAATTAGGAGGCCATTTCACGCGTAACTATATTAACCCAAAATGTTGAATATTGATCGGTTTTTTAACTGAAAATAATATTGAAAAAAAACTATAAAGATGATCGAGTTTCATACTTACCTGAATTTAATAGGTACTTGGCATCCCTCTCGAGCTAATATCTCAAGGAGATGATCGTCAAAAGGAATCTTCTTCTCAAGTAATAAAAATTCGAACTGCTTCTCTACACCGCTAAGAAGTGAGGGGAAGATGCCAATAATGATCTGGGTAAACAGAAATAAGGTTTTAAATTCCAATTAAGGCTGAGATTTACACATGAATAGGTGCACAAAATGAGCATGCCTCCGCAAAAATCATACTGTATTGTAGATAAGCATTTCTTACCAAAAGAAGTTGCATGCTGTGTTTCTTAAATTGCTCATTTTCTTCTCCATCATCAAAAAGATAACCCAAAATACATTGGACATGTTCATGGCCGAATATATTAAAGGAGCACTTCTTAGCAAGTTGGTAAAAGAATTCAGAAAATGTATTCCTATCACCAAGTCGTCTCAAGCATTCGTCCTGGAAAAAAGATAATTTTACATGACGGGTATCTTAAAAAATAACAGAAGAAAGCACGAGTTTATTCAAACTATTCATGTGTAATTAGCTAAGACATGGAACGCTGGGGAAAATTAAAATGTTGGATGTGTGAGTGACTGCCGAAATGTTTTCCATTAAGTACCAGCCATCAAGCCAAAATATTTTTCATTCAGGGTAGCATAAGCACAAGTATGTGGAGTGGTCAAGTAGTCATTCTTCTCTAGCGCAACTATGTTGTTAGCAAGATAATCCGGTAAAATATTCAACCAAATAAGTGTAACACTTAAGATTTATAATGTTAATCTCAAGGCCCCGGAATTTATGGAATTAAAGAACTTGTTTTAAAAGTAGATAAAGTGGTTTGATCTACAGACATGAACCCTAAAAGCATAGAAACAACTTCAGATTCTTTCAAGAATACTAGCCAATGTATTAGATCAACATAATAATCCTGATAAGGAAGTAATGTTCGCCAGAACAGGGAAGGCTTAGGAAGACAATAGGATTTGCCACCACTGAATAAATACCTTTTTTATTATGAAAAGTTGTCATACCTCCACATGTGTTGTTTTAATGATATGTATAAAGTTCTACTAGTTTCCTTGACAAATAAAAGTAGCGAAAAAAAGTTTAATTGTTACCCATCAACATGACTGAGGAGTACTAAATACTAATTATATCATTTAAAGCTCAATTTCAGAAACAAGAAGGAAAAGACAGTCCAAAATTATCTTAAACTCTAATCATGACATTGTAAGAACTAAGAAGTAAGTTTCTTATTAAGTACTTCCCCGGAACAAGGTTCCCATTGTTACCATTTTTAGTGTCCCAAGCAAAGGTTCCAGTTTCCATTTTTGGCAAATCTTCCTTCCACTGTAATATTAAAATATTCAAACTTTTAACAAAAAATAACTTTATTGAAAAGTACAACCAACTACATTTTGAAAAGGTATTTGGTCCTTATTTAGTTGATCAAAAAAGCAATTGAGAACCTCATGTCAGGATGGAGGAAGTGTCACTTAATCAAGAAAAGTGAAGTGAAATTCTTGGGAGAAAACCAGTTGCTCCTTAACACTAGAGAAAACCATACCACCCCAACCCAAGAGTTTGGGACACTCACCCAACTAACACTATTTGTGCAGTGGTTCTTCCTAATGTTTAGGAAAAACAAGTGTTTCATAAAACTCACTCAAAGAGAAAACATGCAACATAACTTACGAAAGACAAAGCTCCCTATAAATACATTGTTAAAGGCCTTAATGTGACTAACTTGTATAATTTACATCAATCACTAGATATGGCATCATCAACAAGCATATCCTACAAATACTGGAATTACAATTAAAAAAACAGTTGTCTTCTTAAGGGTAACCATTAGGGGATACAACTCCAGACTACAAATCATCTAATGTTATTTCATTACTAAAAGGACCCACTTGTTATCCACATGTTCATGCGAATGTTCCATTATGAGGTACAAAAAGGAGGTTTGTGGGTGGATTCCAGATGGGGACTTTAAATAGTTTACACGCAAACATGTAGAGAAAGAAGTAATCTGATGAAACTATTTCCAACGACAAGGTAAGAATAAGCTCACCTTAGTGATATCAGAACCAAGTGTATTCTCTTTGTTTAAAAACTGCTGTAGCACAGTAAATGTTCCATTGTCCTTGAGTTCATTGAGTTTCTCAAAGAAACTTTTTGCTTTGGCAGGATCAGGAAAGCATAAAGACATTTTCTCAATCAAAACCTCCATTTTCCTTTCTGTTTCTGCACAACTATTCTCCTGCAACATCATCACAATACTATCATATCAAGGGAAAATATCCAATAAATACTATGATTCACAGAAATTCAAGGCAAGCCACCACTAATTCTGCACAAGCATGCATATAACCACCTCCCACCCAGACAATAAAGCAGAAAGTTAGAACTTAGAAACTATTTTCAACTCGTCAATGAAACAACCAACAAAATGTAATACAAGCCTCACTGGCCTGTGTGGGGAATTAGCACTATCTATAGCACTAAATGTCACACGAAGTAACTTGTTCCAATTAAATCTCATATGGTCAGGACAAAGTGATGCCTAACATATAGTACTCCATCCATTCTTTCAAAAGCTTCCGGTTTGCTTTTTAACACAATAATTAAAAAATGTGTAAGTGCGTGGTGAAGTATGAGAGAGAAAAATGTGTTAAATTTGTGAGTTTCTGAGTAAGTTTGAGAGAGAACGAATGAAGAAGGAATGAAGTGTGCTAAAGTTCTAAATAGTGAGGATAATGTGGACCCATGCACTTTCTGTTTTGGGAAGGGAATTTTCGGAGGGAACATATGAGTATAAAGCATTAACAAACATAAGCCGCTGACAAATCTCGAAAGAATTCGGAAAAACAAACTGCTATCAGCACCATCTCCACTTAAAAGATTCAACATATTTCCACAACATGATGAAGTGACAAAGAAGAAAGCCTACAAAATGACAAACCCCATAGTGTTGATAATAAACAGACAACCAGTTAAGCCAAAAACTGGAAATGGACAAATGGTCACCAATATATTTTTCCCATCCCATTCACACTGCTTTTGTTATTTATTCCACTGTTAACTCAAATATTGGTGATTCTACTGTCAACTCGAGACCCATATCAATTATCAATAGCAACTGAAAATCCAAACTCCGTACATAATCAGTGTCCGCTTTCCAGTTCATGTATCAACAATGCTTGGGTTGGGATGGACAGTAGCAGAACAAAATAATTCTGGACAGTTTTTATGGGAACATCTCAAGCAATAAGAGAGGCGTGGGAGAAACTCTCCAACGGATCATGAACAGATAGAAATGATCAAATAATTTTGCACAAGTATGTCACATTACTCTGAAATCAGGTAAATCTCAAATCCAATGGACTTGAGCTTTTACCCTTTTTTAGTGACATCTACTGCAAGTATCCCAAGAAAATTTTGAACTGAGGTCCAGTTAGGCAAAATTTGATTCTATTGGGATTAGCTAATATAAATTTAGTGAGAAATGAATATTCCTGAAAGCACGGGAAAATCAGCTATACCTCTGTTCTATTCCATAAATTCAAGTAATCTTGAAGCCCGTCTCTTAGCCTGATGTCAGAAAAAAACTCTTAAACACACTTCAGAAGTTCAAAGTAAAGCAATCAGCTATTTAACAAAATCACCTTCGTTTTTGAGACAGAATCATTCTCAGTGCCTTTAAATGAGGAGGCATAAAGATTGAAAACATATATATCCAATGCCTTGTTCTCTCCTCTATTGAAAGTGATGCAGGAAACAGATCTGCTAGCTTAAGCTCCATGCTTTGAGGCCTGTAAATAGCAAACCCTTACTATTGCATTTTACTGAAAGAGACTATGGAAGCTCCATGCATTCAGATGAATAACCATACCTGAAATCCTGACAGTCTTTCTCATAACAAAGCATCAATAACTTGCAAGGAACCTCTTCAATATATTCTTTGACTTTAAGTGAAGACAAGTGTACTGCACGACTTGTACAGTATACCTGGTACAATTCTACCAAACTTTTAAGGGCATTGCTTCTGACCAAAACCTGTACAATGAAGTAAAGAATATCAGAGTGGAAGTTTAAGGAACTTAATCATAACAACGATTAAGATATTACAAAATAAAATAAAAAACCTTCTTATCACGCAGTCTGCCGGCTACTAGAGATATTAATTCTGGCGATGCAAAATTCAAGTTAATCTTAACCAGTTCACACAATCCATTCACTGCTTCTGTTCTCACTTTCTCATCTTGATCTAATAGCCTACCTTGAATGGCAGCTGTACATGTCAAAATTGATTTTTTTAAAACGTCAAAAGATCTGTACTGGAGAAAAAAGTGAACTAAAAAGCACCATTACTCACAAGAAACATTGAAGTTTTCTAACAACTTACAGAGGCATTCAAGAGACTCTCTACCAGATTGATTACTCATGCAGTAGGCTTTAGCACATGAAAGGGCAGTAATTCTAACTTCAGCAGACTTGTCATAGAATCTATTCAGCAACTCAGTGAAGACATGAGGATACTCTTGTGCAATATTTTTTCCGCACGATGCTAGAATCTTCTTAAATAGATTAAGGGCTTTAATTCGTACATCAACCTGATCAGTCTGCAAGTAGAATCACAGTGTCAACTTAACAAAGTAGCAAACACCAGAAATGTTAACATTAGGAAGTTTTGGAAACCAAAGTTGAAAGTTCAAAAGCTATGTCTAAAGACAACAAGATGTTGACGGATTACGAACCAGTAGTTCATGTGTTATGTTGGGTATCACGGAGAGAAGCATCTCAGGATTATATTGGAAAATCTTTAGAATTATTTCATGGTAATAATCTTTTGCAACACTCCCAACATTATCTCTATTCAATATACATGATGTGAGGAACTGGTAGATGTCCAACTTTTC
>JAYMSR010000870.1:0-11922 GCA_036897825.1 Plantago rigida | reverse complement strand
TCTTTTATTAAAATTTGTGTGCGGATCCATAGGAGTTCAACCCGGGACGACAGGAAGATTCTATAGAGCATTGAGGTCCCGTCACCGTGAGATAACATTACAACATGCACCATGAGTGCAAAAAACGTGTCTAGCAAAAGAGCAGTATTAGCTCAATTAAGCACAATTACACTAACAACCAACCATTAAATCCAAGTGCAAACTAACATCCTAGTACTATATAAGTTAAAACATCTGGAAAAAAAAATCTCTGTCTAATCCCAAAACTCCAGCTCGATCAAGATCATTCAAATGCTCAAAATCTGCTAACCTAAACCTAGTCTGAAAGAGATCGATCTTTTGCTCCAAATTCTCCTCTTACTTCTCTCCAAAGCCAGAATCTTGATCAGGGAAATTTCCACACTGCTGGTTTTTGATATTCAATCACAAGTTTCAAAGAGTCTGAAAAGGTTGTGTCTTTTCAAGATTCTTCAACCCATTTATATATGCTCTTCAGGGTAGAGGAAAGGATTCTGATTCCTAGTTAAAATTGTTCCATTTTCAGGCATCCCTGTGAAAATCTCACCTTTTTTCGTGTATATTTGGCCTCCAACTACTTTATTCTTGCCACACAACTTCCATGGAACTGAACTCTCAAACAGCACACTAACTGTTTGCTGAAAAGCCTCACTGAAGTTTCTTGTTGATGGAGACGTTGTGTCCCACTTCAGTTGTATCTAGTTCCGCCTGGTTTATCAACCAGGGGCAAGGGCTTAGCACGCCATGGACAAAGGAGGAGAACAAGATGTTCGAGAGTGCTCTGGCGATTTTCGACGAAGATACTCCCAACAGATGGTATGAGGTGGCTTCTATGATACCTGGCAAGTCGGTTCATGATGTGATGAATCAGTATCAGGAGTTGGTGGCTGATGTTAAGGATATTGAGGATGGTTTGGTTCCGATTCCGGGTTATTTGGCTTCCGCTTTTACGTGGGAATTGGCTGATCGCCGCGGTTTCGATGTGTATAGGAAGAAGGCTAGGAATTGTGATCAAGAACGGAAGAAAGGCGTTCCATGGACAGAGGAAGAACACAGGTGAAAATTCTCCCTCTTATAGTTGTTATTGTTGTTTTTACGGTTATGAGAAAATTATTACCTAGACCAGATCTCTAGACAGGTGCATGAAATTCATTTACGCGTAAATTATGTCTTGGATAGATTGCTCATTAGCTAGTTTTAGTGATTGTTCGCCAATAATTACTGCAAACTGATTATAACTTCCGATTCATTTGATCACTTAACAATAATCTGAAGTTACTGAAAACAAGCAATACATAAAGTTTACAGTAGCATATGTAGAGGGAATGAGGGATCATCTTAGAGTGCATTTTGTTCAATAATATTCGATCCATGTTGCTGATTCGAACATTCCATGTTTTAAAACGTGCAGGCGTTTCCTACTTGGACTTGAAAAGCACGGTAAAGGGGACTGGAGAAACATCTCGCGGAACTTTGTGAAATCAAAAACGCCTACTCAAGTAGCAAGCCATGCTCAGAAGTACTACCTAAGGCAGCTTTCAGGAGGAAAAGACAAGAGGAGACCGAGCATTCACGACATAACAACAGTCCATCTGACAGACGACGCTAATACCAAAACGAAACCTAATGAGCTTATGTTGGTGCAGAAGCCTCCAAACAACTCGAAACTATTAGTGGACTGGACTCAGAACAATGATGGAGGTTTGATGGTTTTCAACCCTGGATGCATCGATTCCTTACTTGCTTATCCACGTCTATACAGCCAGTGGTACTAAGTCGTAATCCCTGCGTGGTTAATCCTCGTGATTTCGGTCCTGTTTGTCACGTATAATCGCCCAGATTTCATGGATATGGGAGACTGAAATGGCAAATGTAGAATGTAAAAAGAAAAAAAGAAATGCCATAGTCAAAAGTTACTGCAATATTTATCTATGTACTTCCATGATGAGCCAATATATCTATGACTATGTGCTTCCTGGGATCTATCTAACTTGTTTCATGTCCTTAAGTTCGTCGAAATTGTTCGGATAAACAAATGAATTTAGTACATTTTTGGCAAGGTTTTATGTTATGGCTTATGACTGGATACAGAAAAGTTATCTTATGGAGTAAAGTTACCATGTCAGTTGCAGGAGATGCTAGTGAATCTACTGGTCTGAAGTCTAACTGTCATCTTAAATCTTAACACACTTTCCATATCCCTGTGATTCTCCTCTACATGTTTCTACAAGAATTGTACTAGTAGAATTACCATAATCGATCATCTGCACACCCTACTTTATATCACGTTTCATATCTTACTAGTACAACTCAATACACTTTTCATCAAAATGTGATTCTTCTCTACATGTTTATGTTGAACTGTAGCAGTCGAATCACCAGTATTGATCATATATCCCACTTTATATCACATTTCATACCATACATATTCGGGTTCATACTCATAGGGAAATTACAAGGATGGATGATCTACCTCACTTTATATTTCATTCCATATGGCAATAGTAATAATCCACAACATATTCGATTACACACGACATTCCAATAAGATTACTATGTCGTGTAGTAGTATCATGCAACAATTGTTTGAAATGTATATGATCAAATCGTGGCTCAATCTGTGACCGTATAAAATCCAGCTATTACATTTTTTTGGTTTTATTAATTTCAAGAACGAGTTAGTGTTGAAATTAGTGCGTTGAATTAGGTCAATATACGTAAGGTTGGTTCATCATTTGAGGTTGTGTAATCTGATTGTGAAATCCACTCAATTTAAGCATCTCTGCCTTTATCCAATATAGTGAATTTTTGTTATTTTTGGTCTTATATGAATTTTCTTCATAGATTTATAATAAACTTGTGATTTTTACCTCTCGGAAAGACAGAATCAATATTATATGGCTCAACTACAAACAATACATGTTTATTTTTAAATTTTATGTGTTTATTATTATATATTATTCAACATGTGATATTGATCAAGTATCTCCGAAATACGATAGCAGGATCGGATCTTAATTTAATAAGATTTTCCGGTACAAACTTTTTGGAATGATTGGTCAATGGTGGCCTAGTGCACGAGTGTGTCACTTTTATGGGATTCATATTCGGTTCCTACGGATTGAATTAGCATTTATTCTCCTATTAAATAGTCAAGACATTTTTTATTTAAAAAATCATTTGACATACACTACATACTATTTTGATTATTACTTGTTTTCGACGAATATATTCATTTCATGAGACTTCATAGGATCTTTATCTTTAAGGAAAATTCTCACAATGCACTAATTAGGTCATACTCGGATCTTTATCCTATTGCATCTATATTTTTAGATTGAAGTTCCTTTATGTTTTTTAGGGACATAGGATATTTGTAACTTTAAAGAGTAAATCTCGTTGAGTTCCATTGATGAACAACCTAGTAAATCATTATCGAGTCATTTCCAAGAGTAACTAACATCAGTGTCTTTTATTTTCAGAAGACTTAATTCAAATCTTACTAAGTTATAACAATTAGTGCTAAGGGTTGATATACGATAAGTGAATGTAAAATGAATCGTGTCATTTCCGTACTATTATGACTTCTACATATATATACCATTTAACACTAGTAGTAGTAGAATATGCTAAGATAAAATTAGCATAAAGATGATCGATCGATTCAAGGGTTGGTGCAAAAATGGCTTTGCTAGATTCATATTCGTTTGCCGCCCATCTACTAAATGTGAAGAGGGGAATTGAGATGACTTTTGAACATGTGAATCGGAATTGTAGCTCACGACCTTCATTATATCTTGTCCTTCCAATTAGAATGGGCATCTTTATTTCTACTTTTTCAAAACCAACGATAAAAAGATGTCATATCTTAACTCAATCACCCACTCTAAAGCAACTAGTAACCTAGAGCTTATTTGGTATTCTTCCATTATTAAGGTTCGAGTTCGCTTCAAAATAATTAGTAGTAGAAGTTAAAGAATGATGGACAGAGTTAGAAATTATAAATGATTGTATAATGTTCAGTACGAATAAAGTTTTGTCTACTCGAAATGAAGAAAACAAATTCTGAGAATAAGTAGAGCTTCAAACTAAAGACCGACGAGCTAATACTCAAACTTGT
The DNA here is from genome assembly GCA_036897825.1 of Plantago rigida. NCBI lineage: Eukaryota > Viridiplantae > Streptophyta > Magnoliopsida > Lamiales > Plantaginaceae > Plantago > Plantago rigida. The sequence goes on along the minus strand of JAYMSR010000870.1, from coordinate 7,784 downwards.
CTCCAACATTATGATTTTTCTGAATATAAAACAAGATTATATTCTCGCACCAAGTGATTTGGTACAAATTTTCTACAATAAAGTATTACTTTGATCCAAAAAATTCACCTAACGCCGAATAGGGAATTGAGGAAAATTCCAAGCGAAAAAGGCAATGGAACAGTGGCATTTTTAAAACTATTGTTAAGTCACGTTCATGTAAATTGGGACTTTATGGGAGTTAATGTCACAATCTTACAACTTGGCAGTTTCACTAGTTAAAAAAAGTTGGAACAATAAATAAAGAAATCGTGTACATTCACAAAATGATAAATATTACCACTATATTAATAATTTCCACGATTAGTTGCTAAAGAGAATTGAGTTCTAGAGGATTCACCAGCTTGCATGTTTAATTTGAACCTTCAATACCAATCCATTGGATTCATAATCATACGCAACTAACAAGTGTGTGGCTAAGGATCTCTTCAGATGACTCTCGATGATTTTACATTATGTTAGATGTGTGAAATGAGATCATCCCTACTTCTTTTAACATATTATTTATCTTTACCTCAATACTGACAGTTTTTAATATATAACTTTTCAACTAACTGAACCATCCTACATGACTACATGTCGTCCGACTGTCTTTTGAGCTCGTCTCAATATGTTAAAATGTTAGATTTTTCTAATACTTTATAAGGGTATACAATAATCAATTATTTGAATATTATGAAAATAAAATAATGTATAGATCCGCCACTTAGAAAAAATAAAAGCCTCATTAGAAATACCCAGCACCTCTACTTTGTTTCGTACCCATTTCTATTTTTGAACGTCATACTTGCAAATTCCATTTCCAAGTGTTCTTTGCTCTTCTCTTTCTGCTAGCAAGATGTTAGTTTAGAAGATCACTTTACTTGCATATTTGTAGCAGCCGGGTATTCTACATATAGTATTATATAGTCATCAATGCCAAAGCCAACCCGGTATAATAACAACTTTTACGAGAGATTGAATTAAGATCACATATTTAATTAATACGAAATTGAACCAAGTATATTGAACATGTGATTATGAAACTATAAACATGTTACATTTGTAGTTAAACATGTTGATCATGTATCTATCTTGTAGAGACGGCCTCTCACACTAACACTATAGATTGTAAAGCATAAAATGCAACACAATAATGTACTTGTGATTCTGAACCACGATACTGCCAACATCGATGGATGATCAAGGTCAACAGCTGACTTGTAGAAATTGATACAAATGTACATCTCAAGATGTTCATATCACATACTTCACGAACAAGATATGGGCTTTTTCTTTCTCTTTTCTCACTTAAAGATGATTGAGTGCCTCTTATCAGTGACGAAACGCTCAACTTTCTTGCAATCTGATTATGTTGGAGATGACAACTTTTCTTTTTCTTCTTCTTCAACTTTGCATCATGTCTTCTTCACCCTATTGACCATTTTCACAGCCGCTATCATGTGAACTCAACTCATTATATGGACTTAAAAGTCACAAATTTTAATGGAAAAATTCGTTTCGAAAACCAAGTTTACCCATAATCACCAAAAAAATACCAAGTAAAACTAAACTACAGCATTAGCTATACAACTACAGTGAATAAATAAAGTTTGAGCTGTATAAATAAGTAAAACTAGATGGACTTATTTTTCACAGAGAATTTCTAACTGAATACCGACCTACGTACTCCAATCTTAATACTCCTGTCATTGATGGACATAAAGTAACAAACTTTCATGCTGTTCTTTTGCTTCCTTTCATTTTCCTACAAAACTATGCGGTGGAAATGAACAATTGACTTAACTTTGATGGGCCACCTAAAGCTTTTTAGCCTATCATCAAAAGGAAGAAAATTATGTTACGGACCAATTTGCTCAGTGGAGAAACTTCATTTCTCTAGAAACAAAGGGAAATATAAGATTTAACAAAAACAGTTCTTTCTATATTATACAGGGGAGATTTTAATGTTTCTCAACCGAATAAAAATGTTGCACCAGTTGAACAGCACAGGGGCAATTCAAGCACCCAGAGAACAAGAAAAACACAAGAAACATAGTGCACGTTTGGATCAATTAAAGTTGATGGCGTCCAGTTAAATCTGATCAAATGAATAGATGTAAGCTCAATTAGTCGTGCAAAGAAACCAGAGGGAAATCTTTTTATAAGGTACATAAAGATAACGTCAACAATACTCAACTAATGAAGATTACTTGGTCAAGCAGAGGTGTGCAGTTACTCACTTCTTGAAAATCTTATTACATTGAATTCTCTAAACACAGGCCAATACTAAGCATTGAAGTTGCAGTCATAGAACACGAGGTGAAAGTATATGGGTGGCCACATGAATTTACGAACAAGGCACCAGTATACGAGATAATAACAAACAACGACATACGTGTGTGCATAACTAGGCATTAAGAAGGGGGTAGCAAAGGCACAACAGTGGCAGGAAAATCATTTCTCTGCCCAGCAAGAGAATAATACGCCAGTATGTGAGCAGGATGTGAAAGTGCCACATGCTCTCCCTCATGCCCATTGGAGTATCGCATAGCAGGTATCAGCTCAATATTCCAGTAAGGCCGAACCATAGCTAAAAGATCTCTACCATCGGCAGATGCCCTGTAGCCTTGCACCCACAGATATCTAAGAGAAGACAATTTATGAGCAGCAATAGAAAGTGCACTTTCACTGAAACAACAAGCTCTGATTTCTAGTTTCTGCAGTCTAGGACAGCCTTTAGAGAACTCCAAAAGACCTGCATCAGAATCCCCAACACATCCCAGAAGCATCCATCTCACATTTGGGCTATGCTTCCCTATGTAACTGAGGCCCAAATCAGTGAGTCCTCCAGAACGGAGATACAAAGCGAACCTCCTAAGCTGTAGGCAACCCATCAAAAGAGAGCGAACTCCATTGTCAAGGGGCAAATCCGTAATTCTTTCCTCTTTGTCAAGTAAAACCAACCGGAAGTCACACAACTTTTTTGAGTATGTACCCATACATTCTAAGGATGCATTCGTGATGTCTGAAACATATACGGCCAAGTATTCAAGTTCAGGGCATCCTTCTGCCAAAGCAATTAACCCTCTCTGTGAAACAAAGCCTTCTTCATCTTCCAATTCTACCTCATCAGCTCCTCGCTCTACCCTAAGTCTTTTAATTTTCTTACAGTACTTACCCAGAACTTCCAATCCTCTATCTCCTATGACATTTCTTGCCTGTAAGGAACGTGGACAAAACATCAAGTAAAATCTTCAAAAATCTTATATCATAAACAGCTTTCTGAAAGGATAAAGTAATGATTCTCTTCTTATCAGCACACCTACAATGATAATCCATTCTTTTTTATCACAAACATGCACAGCTAACTAGCCATATTCAAAGGACAATGAGAACAAAAGTGGATTTACATACTAATCAACTGAAACAAACACAAATGTTCTCACTCTTTTGGTTTAGCAAGGCCAAAATATCAAGTAAAATCTTAGGATTTAGAGGTGCAAGCAGGACTTGATGGATAGGAAAAGAGTTCAGTTGATGAAATGTGTGTGATTTAATAGAACTGTACAAGTAATTTTTATGTGTGAATCATTAAACTAGTGTACAACTATATTGGAATAGGATCTCAACCTAATATTTAAACTTTAATTAGCAGAAAAATAACCCAACAACATCTACATTTTCAGGAAAATTTCAGTAGAGGTATTGTGTGAGTTTAACCGCCATTAATAACTCCAAACAGACAGGTAATAGAGAAACTAAAGAAGGATTACAGACTAAATATCAAAAACTTATAATTAGTTCAACATATGAATAAATACAAGGCATGGGGTACTCAAACTGGCCTCTTCACATGCTAATAGTTTTTTAAGAGTAAAGTTGTCAGAATGTTAAAGTTTCTAAACCAGCCAACTAGACCAGCACATCAAGAAGAACTGACAAGGACATGCCAAAGAGTAAAAACAAATTGAAATCCTAAAAAATGAGCGCAGATGTGAGACCAAGAAGAAATATTGCGGTAAACTTTTATGTGTGCCACCTAATTTAGTATGTGAAGTATTTTGTTGTCTAGCTTCACTTATGAGATGTACTATTATACAAGTTGTAGTATCTTTGCACTTAATGTGGAGTCATGAGAATACTTGATAGGTCGATGCAATGATAGTAAATCCCGAGCCCAAATCCACAGGGAAGTAAGGAGTGGGGTGTCTGTGTTTGCTAACTTTAAATAAAAAATAAAAAAACATTAAAAAAAAATAAAAAATAAAAAGACCAATGAAGCAAAGTAATAATAATCAGTGTAATTTGCATGTGCATCAAAACTTTAAAAGTTAATACAAGGACGAAAAAAATGATTCGAACTGATACAATCAAAAAGCAAATTTCAAAAATGCAAACTCTCATTAGTACGACAACGAAAACGACATCAGCAGAACTCTTCAAATTTTACCTCAAGACTCTCCAAGTTCGGACATCTTTGTAGTAGGGAGCAATGTCCTTCAGTGTCAAGAAAAGCATGCATCAAATCCAGCTTTGTAAGCCTTGAAGCAACAGGATAAACAATAGGCATTTCTGGTTTACCCAGGAAAGAAATCCCCAAGCGGCACAATCTGGGTGGGAATACTACGGAGCTATACTTTTCCAATTGCTCATTGACCACACCTTCACCAAGATCTTGAGAGGGCTCTAATGAGCCCCCAACAAACTCTTCTAAAGAAGCCGCGGCTCGGAAGAAACCAATTAGCTCATAAATATCACAATCACTAATTTTCACTGACACCAACTTCAAGCATTTTCTAGCTATCAGTTCAAGGTCACTAGATTCAATTGTGAGATCAGTCTTATAGAAGTTCAAATACTCGAGAAGATCATTGTTTGAAGCAAGCTCGTGCAACCATTCCCCACCATCCCCAGAAATCATACTCTCTTCCAAGGAAAAATTTCTCAAACACCTGCAGAGTACAGATGAAAAGGAATTAAGTTGAAGCCAACAGAGATTTCGTCATACACACTATTATCTGAAAGTTCGAGTAATTTAGGTTTTTCAGAGATAAAGATGAAACTGTGTATTGGATGTTTCCATAAACTTCTTCGGAAGTTTCAAAACCCAAATCTGCTACGTTAGCACCACATGGACCAATGATTATAGAAATCAATTCAGTAGCTAAGGGAAAGGGAACAGCGGCTTATTAAACTGAGTGCTTAACAGGATTTCCTTCACCTGGAAGATTCACCACTACATGGAGAAAATGATATAGTTACATAAGTGAGACAACAAGCAGAATGAAAACGCACTTACGCAATATTTTGAGAATCTTTGTTAGTTTGACATGTAGAAATATGAATTAGAGATAATCCACATTTTGCCTCAACATCCACTATATGTAAACTCTTGGTGTACTCTGCTCGTTGTCAATTTCCAATGGTACAATAGATATTTAGTTCTATCAGAAAACAAAATCTGAACTAATTATGTGGGTGTAACTCATCAAACACTGGAAATCAGGATGGACTGATTGTCCATTATCATATAACAAACAGCTCAAAAGCTGAGCCATTAACTTCAACTCCCGTTAAGAAAGAAGCCTTCTGGGCACTTGAACACACAAAGTAGTCACTATACAGTCTAAATTGCTCAGTTGTCCCACTTAATTAATTTAACAGTAGGATCTATTAAATAATTAAACATAATCACCAAGGAATGTGGTGATATTAAGCCATATTTGAAGAAATAAATCAACAATATCAACAAGTAGCTAGCTCAAAAAGTATTCACTATTCTTTATCACTTAATTTTACTCTAGTAGTCACTATACTCGTTCAACTGCTCAATTTTTTGTTGACTACCCAATAAATTAATTAAAGAGTAGGAACAGAAGTATACAGGCTGATATCAAACCATAATAGGAGATATAAATCAAGTAATCGACAATATATTATTAACACCAATGGCTACCTTGAAAAGGTATTCTTCACCTGTTCACCATGCTTTATCACTTTATTCTACTCTAGTAGACATTATACTGACCGACTGAACTGCTCACTTAGCTGTTAATTATCAATTAAGCAGTAGCAATAGAAGTAGAATCCAGTCAATGAATTCAACATAATTTCCAAGATATAGGGACCCAAAAACCATAATCAAAGAAGTAAATCAATAAAATATACACCAGAGGCTTGCTCGAAATGGATTCTTTACCACTCATTATCACTTAAATCAAATGCTACCCTATTAGTCACTATACTAACAGTATACTACTCCAGTAGCTCTTCTTGCTTCACATACTAATCAATCGATCAACCAATTAAACATAATATCCAAGACAAAGTGAGACATCAAACCATAATCAAAGAAATAACTCGAGAAACACAACACCAGGGGCTCGCTCGTTAAGAATAGCTGAGCCATTACTTTCAACTCTCGTGTAACTATTTCTTTGATATATCACTTCATTCTACTCTTGCATACACTAAACTGACTGACTGGACTGCACACTTGGTTGTTAATTATCAATTAACCCAAAATCAGAGAAATAACCCGAGAAGCACAACACCAGAGGCTCGCTCGAAAGTGATTCATTACCACTACCACTACTTATCGCTTAATTAAAATCCAAAACTGACAGTGACTGCACTACTCCTCTAACTACTCTCGCCTCGTTTACTAATCAACCGATCAATCAATGAAACAGATAAACCAGAATCAGGCACACACACGTGTTTCCAATACTTGGAGTGACATTAAAACATAACAACATATAGTACTCCATAAATCAAGGATCCAACGCCAGAAGCTCTACTCTAGTAGTCACTCTACTAACTGTACTGCTCTGCTAGCTAGCTAGCTTTACTTACTTATCACTCATCAACTAATCATCAATATCAACCAATCAATTAAACAGTGTCACTATACTAACTGTACTTCTCTGCTAGCTAGCTTTACTTCCACTTACTTATCCCTAATCAACTAATCATCAACATCAACCAATCAATCAAACACTAGTAACAGAGGTAGAACAAATCGAGTACCTGCACGCGCCAGCAATTCGCAAGAGTCCGCCGGTCGAAAACCCCGAGCAGTTATCCAGCTTCAACACCTCCAAAACCTTGGCAGTCACAGAAGCAGCCAGCAACTCGAGATCTGAATCGGTCACAATCATCCGGCGAAAGTGAAGCGCCTTCATGTTACCAAACGAACTGACAATCTCCTGCACCCAAGGGCGCACGTAGCCGCCCCAATCCTCCGGAATCAAGTTGAACATAGCGGCGCGTGGCTTCCCCTTGAGCTTGAGCGACTCCAGCTGAGGGAACCGACGCGAGAGAAGCTGAGGCGTGGCGGAATAGCAGAGAGCTATGGTGACGTGCTTGCGAGTGAACCGGTCGATCTTGTACCACTCCTTGCAGACCAGCGACACGGCGTCTCGGTCGCGTGAGTCCGTCACGTAGGGGATGAAGCAGCTCCATACGACGTCGTAATCGGCGTCGCTGCAATTCGGAGATTTGGATTTGCTTTCTGTCATTTTCGTGTTGCAGAAATTGCAGAAATGAATTGACAGATGTTGAGAGAAAAGTAATGGAGAGTAATTGAGTTTTGGATTTCGCAAATGGTACCAGGTGGCTGAAATAAGCTCTCGAATTGTGATTGGACGTGGGAACCGAAAAATGTTAATCCCCGCACCACAAAAATCTTTACATACCGACCATCTCATTATTAATACTATATTTTAATCATTTTTTCATACTTTATCAATTTTATTTCTTAT
>JAYMSR010000869.1:0-11924 GCA_036897825.1 Plantago rigida | reverse complement strand
AACCGTTGGCATCCTAGCGGGGCAAATTTGTCTTAAGGACCGAGAGCCATCTCTCACCGTATCATACCTACTTATATTATGTTTAAACTTCAGTCTAATACACTTCGATACAGTACCCTTACAATACCCAACACAAGATGCATGCTTAGTCAATGAGACACATGCATGAATCATGTAAAAAAGTTGAAGTAGGATAATGTGGTGGAGCTTCTTTCATTTTTGGAAGCTAAGCCTACTTGCATGACACATGATTTTATCATGTGGATGTTGTTTTCCTTTCTCAAAATTCCCTTATAGCCTAATACACCACATCGATCCTATCTTCTTGATTCAAAAAGTAGACATATATTTGTGGTTTCTTTCTTTCTTTCTTATCGTTGTTGTTCCATTTCAAGAATGCCTTGTTGGTATGGTATCCAAGTGGGAATATTGATTCCAACACATACTTAAAACTCACATTAACACCATGGCTTTTGTATGAAACATCATCTTGCTATTCCACCAAGTAATTGATGATGTTTCTCAATGATGGTGTCTTGTGTGACATGAGATTTTTGAACTGCTTTCGATTCAATTTCAAACATTTTAAGAACCTCAAGTCAAGACTCCACCTTATGCAGAGATGGTTAATTTAATAGAGGCTCGGCCAGGCTAATTAAGTGCTCCACTCGAACTCAGTTTACACGAATTTCACAAGTTTGTTGGCATATTTGTTCGATCTAATATACTTGCAAACTTGTGCCAGAAGGAGAAAATTTGGTACCTGGATGGATGGTGATTGGAGAAGCTTCGTAGTTCGTACTTAGTTGTATGATAATTTGCTTAATTGACAAGATAAACAGGATTAGGTCATCAAAATATATAACTAATGAATAAACCCAATAGTCAGATAAGAATTGGTCAAAAAGGTGCAGTATGTGACAAAGCATGGATCGTATTCGTAACACTGCCCTATTAGCGTCATCTTTTTAGGGTTCAATCGAATTCTTAATGGTATTGGGAAAATATACTTTTTGTAGTAGGTAAGATGTTTCTTAGGAGCATAATTCTCAGAAGATGCCAGCCGAACATGATGCCTCAAATTACAGGCGTTCCCCAAAGTTTCACGACTTTTTTTCTCTATTCTCTAGCATAAGATATTGAAACTCGCACGTCTAAAACGCTATCCTATGGTCGGGACACACTTGAGTTAATTAAGTGTATCTCCAACAATAATCATGTTTTTTAGATGTATTGTTCTTCCTTTTTATGGAGGAATTCATATTGGTTCTTATTGGTTTTTAAAAACAGACTTTTGTGGCCTAGCTATTTTTGTATAATTGATGAATATTGAAAGTTGTCCAGTTATGGACGAAGTCAGTACTTTTTCTTATCCGTCGTTAATAAATCAAACAGTAATACACTATTATTGAGAAATAATCAAAGTTAATAAATCCAACATATGTGAAATTCAAAGAGAAGATCGACCTTTCATAAGAATTATAAAAAAATACATTTTTATTATGATTTTTCTTAACTTACATTAACATAAACAACTCAATTGTGGGATTGGTGTTACTGATATTAGTTTATAATATATATAAATTAAGTATTGAAAATATCATGCATGTTCTCTAAGTATATTATGAAAAATCAGTGTGAGCATTTGTATTGAAGATGATATACATAAAAATAGACCGTGCTAATTATCAAACATTTAAATTTAATAAGTATATATAAAAATATCCCGAATACTATCCTGTGTGGAGGACATATATGCCACTAGTGACAAGGGTGGAATCGCCACTGTGTCTAGTCTATAATCAATTAAACATCATTTTGGTTCATGGCTTCACCCCTATATATACTTCGGATCAACTCTTTGTAGTTCAACCCGACTATCCTTATGATTTGATGGTCTTTTAACCTAAGCTCTACATTAAGCAGGTCAAGTCATGTCATTATTCGAACCCTATAACTCGCGTACGTTAAACATTTGTTCAAAATCACGAAATTATTATGCTTAACATTGCCACTTCAAGTCCAGATGACAACGTAGTACTTGGATTGGAGTAGTATTTTAGTCACTCACCAGTGACAAACCAAATGCTTGAGACACAAAATGTCCTAATCCATGGGAGATAAAGACAAATTGTAATTTGATAAATCCGTCAAAAAGCGACAGTTAAGCTTTCTAATTATATAGTTGGATTACCTTTCAGATAATGACTTATAATTCATATTTATACTCAAAACAACAAACTTGTCATGCTCATACATTGCGTTTTCTGACTTTAGCCTTAATTTTGTTGTTTCTTTAATGCCAGTTTACAGTGCATGTATATATATACTAATTTGACTTTTGCTATTGAGCTACGTATAATATATGTCATGATTATATTATGTGTTTCCATACAAGAACAGGGACATTTCTTTCGAAACTTATATAGTTAATTAACGCAATTACTAGTAGTATTTTGTGTTAAAGAAACGTATGTAAAGGAAACTTTTGAAGAATTAAAGCTGGAGCTACTTAATTAATTACGAGAATCTCAATTAGACATGTGTTTTAACAAGTTGTCCATGCATAATTTGATTCCTAGCCACTATTTGAAGTAATATTATTGCGAATACTTTTTTTCTCATCCTAGAATACTACACGTGAAATAGTGGCCCAACTTTTAAGTCATCATCTTTATTGCTAATATGACCACAACATATTGTCAATCGTGTATATATATATGAAAAAGAATTTTTAAACTTTATTGAGTTAGAATTATGAGAACTTAATTGTTACATATATATGATATATGGCTGAAACTCCAATATGGGACAGGTACCAGCTGACTTGATATGCAAGTATTTTTGGGATTAATAATATTGTTTTAATTTGTTGTGACAAGTGAGTATTTGTATGTATATTCGATTGTTTCTGGCTATAATCATAATGTTTGTCGATCACTAGTGATATCTCTATAAATGTGGTATTGAAGGATACTTATTCATGATAGCCAAAAAGCATAATAATATATTGAATGCAAAATGAGGAAAGTGGAAGAAAGAAAGACATTGCAAAATTGATAATAGTCAACATGAAGATGAAGTTACTTGTGTGAAAATGGAAATCTTTTACAAATCTTGTTGCTTCAAAGTCAATATGCATCTTTCACAAACCTTCTTGCTCCAAAGTCCAAACTTGTGTTGTGACTATAATCGTATCGTGTTTTTTTTCTTCATTTTCCTTTCTATTTTGAGTATATGATTATAATTAGAAATTTGAAATAAAATATCGTGCTTCTATTTGTGGGACTAGCTATGAGACTAGAAGAGATATGAATTAATAGTAATACTTTCGGCACAGGTTTATCGCATAATTTATTGAAGAGGTGGGAACAATCTACAAGCATGGCAAAAAGACCATTCTCACACTTTGCACCTACTAGGAATCATTCTCGCCTTTTAGGTATTAGAAGGCTTCAAACGTCTCCAATCGACTATGCAAGATAATGGATGCTACGTTCCTCGGTAAGGTAATTGAGTTTATTAAGCACGTTCAAGTTTTATAGAGATGTAAATAACATTCACAAAAGAGCTACCATCTATAATGGATCTGACAATACTCTATCAGATTAGTCGCATGTTGCAGATACTGTCGGAAAAAGAATACACAAAACTAAAATCTTTTCTCAATAATTATTTGGGAATTTACGTTGGTATTTTGCGACCGCATCCTTCGATGCACGCTGGATTCTTCTTGTTATCGTATGATACTAAATTTGAATTCAATGTAATTTTCACTTCTAACTTATTCATTTTGATAATTTTTACTCTAGTAATTATTATTTAACAACCTTATAAAGCGTATGTTTGGCAATACTTCATGAGATGCCTTATAAGTTAATTTTACCTTATTTAACTAAAATAATTTAATTTAATTATAATAAGGTTGTTTGTTAAATGTTCACGTTATTTTCCATTCATCTTATAAAGTAGTTTTAAAATAAGGCTACTTCATGTAACTTGTTAAAGATAAACAAGGATGAACTTTTATGTCCATGGGAACTACTGTCCTGGATAAACAGGGATTAAACTGAATATTGATTGACTTAGATAAATATTATGTGCTAGTAGGTCTATGATATAAGGTTTGACATGAAGCCCTTAACTACTACTTTGACAATGGTGATGGATAAATACCTATTATTTTATTATATTTAAAATTAAACTTCTCCGTACATATATACATATAACGTATACTAACGTGATAAATACTCAGACTAAAGAAGAACATAGTAATAAAAATGGCTATCAAGAATATTTCAATCATTATGAAGACCTGTCGTACAGGTGACATAGATTGGAAATATCTATATTCAACTCATTTATCGCGTATGCTAAACTAACCTATAATTTGAGAAACACACATTTTAACTAATTGATGGTGTAACATCATCCAAATTGAATTATTAACTTAAAAGGTAACTTAAAGTAGTAAGAAATATATTCAATATAAACCCAGTATATAAATTTAATATACACGTGAATAGATCTTAAAAATATGATTCGTTGCAAATATTAAGGTAATCGTATCTAAAGTGTAATTCTAAATGAAGAAGCATATTCCCAATAAAAAAGGGAAAGTACCATTAAAGTCCCAAGTCCTCAATGTGAGTCAAGATTATCCAAAATTCTATCCAATACTCTCAAATAAATACAACTTACCTTTAATAATATTTCAAATCAATATTTGTTACCTGCGTACAAAAATAGAGTAATTTCCACAATCCATTTTTACATGCCAAAATCAATTTCCTAGACATTGAAATTCCTAAAAGTCACGTCCTATTAATTATGTAAAATTTCAAAACCTCTATAAATCCAAGGCCGAAAGAAGATTATCCTTGACCACGACCACTAATCTCCGTTTCTTAAACCAAGTCAACATACTACTAATCTTCACGCCGTTCCATTCGCAACAAACACACAGTCTCTCTCTCTCTCTCTCTCTCTCTAAAAACTCTGTTACTTCTCTCTCTAGACCAAACCAAAACACCCATTAAACAACACGCACAAAGTCCACAAATCCACGTTCGTTTTTATCATCTCTCAATTCAATTTAGGTTCTTTCTCTCTCTACTCCTTTTCTTTTCTTTAATCTTTCTTTGTGTGTGTGTGTATGAATAGGCTGAGAAGGAAGAATAGGGGAGCAAGAAGCATGCTTAGCTGTTATTATTATCTATCATCTCCAGCACCACTATAATACTTTCTCCCTCTAAAATCTCCATTTCACAAACAAACACTTTTTCTGTGCAGTTTTTCCGGCTATAAGAGCCAGCCAGCACATTCAGTAATTCAGTTCTTCATCATTCAAACCAGCTGGAAAAACAAATTTTATGCAGTGAGAGTGGTTTCTGTAGATAGATCTCTCGAAACCCCCCCAAAAAGGAGGAATCTTTTCTTCTTTTACAATTTCGAGGTCAGATGGTTGTCAAGATGATGAGGTGGAGGCCTTGGCCGCCTCACGTTTCTCGGAAATACGAGGTTAAATTGAATGTCCAGAGGCTCGATTGGGTCAGTGAGAAAGACGATGGTGGTGGTCTTGCGGTGGAGATCAGGTGGAAAGGTCCGAGAAATTCGCTCCGATCGTTCAGAAGGACGATGAAGAGGAACTGTACAAGGGAGGAGACTTGCAAGAGGATTCAGGAAAACGACAGCGTTTCAGTGGAGTGGGATGAAGAGTTTTTCAATGTCTGTACTCTTTCTGGGTACAAGGACAATGTATTTACGCCTTGGGAGATCAATTTCACTGTTTTGCATGTGAGTTTTCGATAATCTTCGTTCTTTATTATTGGTTTAATTAATTCATCAATTGAGTTCTGTTGCTTTCTTATTAGTTATTAACCTTTGCATTTGGCTGGTTTAATCTAAGATCTGTGGTTGATTGATCTGCGACTTAATTGGGCATCGATGTCATCTAGGGTTTTTGTTCTATTTGCCTTTTTTCAATTCATACGGCCATCTGTAAATCAATTTATGGATTGTAATTTTAGTGAATATAACTATACCTGTTATTATTTCTCATTTAATGAAATTGATTTATAGTAACTGATAAATGATGATCTTGTTGATCCATCTTACTGTATCTTTTGAGCCTTCCTGCAAATCCACACGTTTATGTGATGAGATGAATCTTTAATTGCCTCTCTGTTTTGTGGTAACGGTAATTGATCGGACCTCTGTGAATGGTTTGGATTGGCTTTCTGATTGCTTATATTCTCTGTTCTGATTATGGCTTTATGTATATTCCAATCAGTGACTGGTTTGTAATCTGCTCCGTAACGTTGACCAATGTTTTGCGTTGAGCTTCGCGTACCTTTTGTTTATGTCGTATTAATGTAATTATTAGCCTATTGTAAACGTGTCATTTGGTGAGAAATTATGATCTCTATATATAACCCGATATGTTATTCTGTTATGGTATTAGATTCCGTTGCATGAAAGCCATTACCATGTATTCAAATTTGTCGTATATTGCATGAAAGCCGTTACTATTTATTCAAATTTGTCGTTCGTGCCAATCTTTGCTGTTTTTTGTAGTAAACGCAACAATTTATAGTGATATATATAGGTATTGGCCACGTGTGTCGTAGGTTGCTTAACTAAAAATAGATTGACACTAACGTCATATACATTGACCACTTTTCCGCCGTAGGATTTGCACATAAATGTTATTTTCGAATTTCAATTTGAAGTTGGCAGTTGAAATTAAACCACCCTTTTAACATTTCTTTTCTTCAGCACTTGAACCAAGGGGTAAAGAACAAGATTAACATTGTCGGTTTAGCAACCCTGAACCTTGCTGAATATGCGTCCAAGACTGTAGAGCAAGTTATTGAAGTCAAGGTCCCTCTATCAGCTCCAAACATTCCAGTTGAGCGCTGTCCACTTCTCTCTGTAAGTACCTCTATTTTACATTTCAATCAACTCAACTGTTACGAAGATATAGTTGAGTTGTCTAAAACCACCTTCATTGTGTAGTTCTGACGAATCTTTTCATAATTGCAGATGTCGTTAAGCCTGCTTGAACTTAGAGCTGCACAAGTATCTTTAGATGTGGTCCAAAGCCCAATGGTGCCTCTTGCATCCCCTTCACCATCTGGAGAAACAACCACTTCTTCCGAGAAAGATGAAGTTTCTGCACTAAAAGCTGGACTGAGGAAAGTTAAAATATTTACGGAGTTTGTCTCTACCCGAAGAGCTAAAAAGGCCTGCCTTGAAGAAGATAGTAGTGAGGGCAAGGGCTCAACCAAGAGTGAGGGTGACTATGCTTACTCCTTTGATACAGACTCACTTGATGAATCTGAGGAAGGAGAATCTGATGAGAGGAGGGAGTCTGCTGTTAGAAAGTCATTTAGCTATGGGACATTGGCGTATGCTAATTATGCAGGAGTGGCTGGTTTTTCTATTTCCAGAACCAATACTGAGGATGAAGACTGGGTTTATTACAGCAACCGTCGCAGATCTGATGTTGGGTGTGCTCCTGTTGAGGACATGGTTCCTGTTATTATCGAGCAACCGGTTGTTCTGAATTCCAAGCGTAGTATTTTGCCCTGGAGGAAGAGGAAGATGAGTTTCAGATCTCCCAAACCCAAGGGGGAACCCTTACTTAAAAAGGCATATGGAGAAGAAGGCGGAGATGATATAGACTTTGACCGCAGGCAGCTCAGCTCTGATGAAGCACTTTCATTTTGGGTAAGAAATCACATGATTTAGCACCCGTCGATTAAAGTAACTATTACTTTAAGATTTTGAAGTGTTGATATATATTCTCGGAAAGTCCTGATTACAGTTCACCCCCATTTTGATAAATTACATATAATTCCCCTTTCATCTGCCCATGCTTATAGATGCTACCTGTATCACGGACATAACCTTGTATCTATCATCCCTCCCAATATTAATATTACAAAGACCACTCTAGAAATGGTAGATCCTCATGTTAAATTAAATGTTTACATATAGGTTTCAGATTATATTTCTCACTTAAGTGTGGTGGTCTCTTTGGGAATTTTAGTTGCAGTCCTTGTGCTGACTTGATAATGGTTACTAAGTTTTGTATACCATTAATTTTCTGATTTATTGAACTCCATTGTATGAGTGTCGCATGAGAAGTTCGGATCTGCTTGTTATTCACGGTTAGACATTATTCTTGATCTTTCATTTCACATTATTAATAACGTTTTCAAATTATAAATGACATTATTCGTCAATGGGGCTGATTATTAGAGTGCATCCTGGATTCTCATTGGAGTAAATATTTTTGTTTTTTTACTTGAATGTGAAGTAACAAATATCTATCCTTCTTGCAGTGGCACAAAACTGATGAAGACTCATCTGCTAACCGATCGTCAGTTTCTGAATTTGGTGATGATAATTTTGCTGTTGGCACTTGGGAACAGAAAGAAATAAAAAGCCGAGATGGACAAATGAAGATTCAGACGGATGTCTTTTTTGCTTCCATAGACCAGCGAAGCGAGCAGGCTGCTGGAGAAAGTGCTTGTACAGCCCTTGTTGCTGTTATAGCGGATTGGTTGCAGAACAACCACGACCATATGCCTATTAAGTCACAGTTTGACAGCTTGATCCGAGATGGCTCCCTAGAATGGAGAAATCTTTGTGAGAACGAAATGTATAGGGAGCGGTTTCCTGATAAGCACTTTGATCTCGAAACTGTCCTGCAAGCCAAAGTTCGTGATCTTTGCGTAATACCAGAGAAGTCATTTATCGGATTTTTCCACCCAGAAGGAATGGAAGAGGGAAATTTTGATTTTTTGCATGGAGCTATGTCCTTCGACAATATTTGGGATGAAATTTGCCGTTCAGAGAGTTCTAACAGTGGAGAGGCCCCAGTTTTTATTGTCAGTTGGAACGATCACTTTTTTGTACTCAAGGTGGAAGTGGATGCATACTATATTATTGACACATTAGGGGAGAGACTTCATGAGGGATGTAAGCAGGCTTACATATTGAAATTTGACAGGAGTTCAACCATCTACAAGCTGCCAAGTAATAATAACAATAATCTATCTGCTGAGGAGAAATCTGTTGGTGCTGTAGCGATTGATTCTCAGAGCACAAGTCCTCCCCGATCCAACTCAAGTGAAGAACCTAAAGAAGGGACTGCGGTGACTGGATCTGAAGAATCAGCAAAGAAAGAACCAGAAGATGAGATTGCTTGCCAGGGTAAAGGGTCTTGCAAAGAGTACATAAAGAGTTTCTTGGCTGCCATCCCGATCAGGGAACTTCAGGCAGATATGAAGAAAGGTCTGAACATGTCAACAACTCTTCATCAACGGCTGCAGATTGAGTTTCATTACACCCAGTTACAGCATCCGGTACCACCCCCACCTGCTGCAACAGAGGAAGCCCTACAGGTTGCCGCTACCTAAAGACATCACCTAGTAAAGTCGTCGTAAGTGTAAATCTGATTAGTGTGATTAATACCTAACGTTAATGGCATGTGTAGTTCTGGGCTGAAGAGGCGGTTAAAAGCGCCTTCAGCCATCTTCTTGAGGAGTTCATCCAAACGGGTGTGTTATTACTTTCTCTTTCTAGGATTCTAAAATGTAACCGAACCTCACCATTTTGGCATGCCAATGGTGCTTGTTTTATCTTTCTAAGGAGCATCTTGCAGATCTTTACACCTTGAATTTCAATAACAACGACGATTACTTTGACCACCCAACTACCCCTGACAAATTTGGGAATCTATGAATTCAATTCAATTCCAACTGCATGTGCCTGTTCATCTTCTTTGCAGATTAACATGAATCTGGCTCTGTTCTGTAAGGATTTTGCGTTCTTTCTCATCCTGTCATGTGGTTCTGTACTCTGCAACACTATAAAGTGTCTCCTTAGATTGGCAAAAGTATTGATTCTTTTCTTTATCATGATGATGGTTTTTTGTGAGGAAATTGGGAGGTTTGGACAGTTGTCAATTCCTTGGTTGATGCCATTACAACTGCAGAATATGCTTGTGTCCAAATTAATGGTAGTCCCTCCAAATTGGACATAATGATTAGGATGGCAAACAATTTGCTCATTATTTCATCAAGAAATGATGATGAACAAAATGGGACTCATAATGGATTCTTGGGCCTAGCTAATATTTTTCTTCCAAAATAATCTGTCTGTGGGATATGCATATGCGAGTACTATTAGATGTCTTTTCTTCTTGTTTAATAACACGGCCAAACATCCTTGCGACAAGTACACTTTCCCTTTGAGGTAGTGGGCAGCTGCACAAAAGTCCGAATTCTAATATACCTTCTGGAAATTGGATTCAAAACCAACCTATTCTTATGTTGGACAGTGCAAATTAGAAAAATAGGGTCAAAACTGGGGCATGAATGGAGATAGTTTTAATCAAACTGTCTGCGAGAAGTTCGCAAGAAAGCCGGGTCAATGCGAGCTTCCTTGTGATCAAGTTCGATATTTTGAGCAACTATCGAACACTATGTAAATGTTGCTTCCTTGTAATCAAGCTCGATAGATTTTTGAGCATGTATCGAGCATTAGAGTAAGTCTCATATGAGAGACGGTTTCCAAATAACTTATCTAGAGACGAACTATGTTGTCAAAACATCTATGTTGTCAACATTATTGTTAACAATATAGACGTTTTGATTATCAATGATTTAAATAATAATATAGGTTCGTCTGTTGATAAGTTATTTAGAGACCGTATCTCTAAAGACCTTGTAAAATGGAGTAGGTATTATGCGAGACGGTTTTATAAAGAGACTAAAAAAGACGAACAAACATTACAATTATATCCAAAAACATTATAGTGGGTTTTACTAAAAATATCGGTGATATACATATACATATACATAAAAATAATATAAAATGTACACTCATAAAACATTATTGATATTGTTAATATATTTAAAAACATCAATCTGTTTCTTAGATCTCTCACTAATACACGTCTCTTCTAAGATTTTGTGTTTGAAACATTAACTCTATGCCAAATACAAATTTCCACAAGTCAAATTTTTCGGTTAAAACACAATTAAAATCCTCTCCATTAAAGTTTTGTGCTCTAAAATTTGAAATTGAAAGTTTTAGTAAATGGTAAGGAGATAAATTTGGTTTATCCAACTTAAATGATCTGCCCCTAGGATGAAAAACATGAACTCAAGGGACTCAACTCTTTTGCTCACATACATACATTCCATTTCCGTGTTATGGAAAAACCCTACTGATCACACACGTCCAGCAAATATCCATCCATTTTCTAGCTCCACTTCAGCTGGTAATTAGCTTATTGATCCATCTCTACAGGGACGGACCTAGGGGCAGGGGGCATTAGCCCTCTCTTAAAATTTGGAATTTTTTTTTTATTGGTAATATTTTCAAAAATTTTGTATTTCGCCCCCTAACCGTCGGAAAAACCTCATATATGTAATTTCGCCCCCGATGTTGAAATTCTAAGTTCGCACCTGACTACTATATACTTTAATTAAACTCAAATCCATCGACATTTGAGTCAAAGAAATATTACTATTGATCCTGATTCTGCATTTGATTGGCTCATCATTTATATGCAGGCTACTGCTGGCCTCAGGCTATTAAATGGGGATGCAGCTGAAAGAATTTTACAAGCGGTAATATTTAGTCCCTGTGAGATTAATGAACAAAATAGTTCCGAATTGTTCTGTTTTACTTTGAACTGCATGCTTATTATCCACTTACATGGGAAACAATCATATGAAAGGTGAGGGAACTTTTCGCGAATGGAAGCAACCTCAAATACAAGTCGGAATGGGTGTCCGTTATTGATGGATTTCAAGAAGGATCCTACATGTGGGTGAGTACTCGGTCTTGATTAGTTACATGCATGTAGCGGATACTGGTGGAAATCGGTAAATTTGATTTGATGG
>JAYMSR010000868.1:0-11924 GCA_036897825.1 Plantago rigida | reverse complement strand
GATCGACGTGGACGAAATCATCGATTGGTGGTGGGAGGCAGTGGGTGGTGATGGTGGTGGGAGGATAAATGGAGATGGTGGGAGGAGAAATGAGGAGAAGGGGAGGAAATAGGGTTTCAGATTTACTTTAGAGACGGATAAATCTATCTGTCGCTAAATAGCGATGGATAAGTCTATCCGTCGCTATTTAGCGAAGGATAGATTTATCCGTCTTTAAATCCTTTTTCTTTTTTTCCATATTTCTTTTCCATAGCGACGGATAGGCTTATCTGTCGTTAACTGTGTTGTTTTTAATTTTTTTTTTAAAAAGTCAACAAACAATTGAGACGGATAAGTTATCTGTCGCTATTTAGTGATGGATAATGAAAAACGCTCTATCCGTCTCTAGAACATGCCGATTCGTCGCTAAATAGCGACATATAATATCTGTCGCTAAACTGAGAATTCTTGTAGTGTAACCCCTTCTTTCCATTGCAGGTCCATTTACTTTAACGACCTAGGCTCAAGGTCGGACCTCAACTCAGTGGTGGACCAATATTATCGAAGGATTATAACTTAAGAATAACTCAAGTCCGACCCTCAGACTAAGAACTAACCGACGACCTTTTCCATCTATTGATTGTTGATTGTTGACTATTGACTAAAAACTTTGGACTTATCCATTTTTACCCTACAACACTATTAATTGTTGTTTTCATTTAAAAGGTTTATGTTATTTGTATGAATCCTTCTTTGATCTCCCCCATAACTTGTCTCTAAGGAGACAAGTTAATATGTGTCGCCATACATAAACATTGAAGTTTTATCATTTATATCACAAGATTGACTCAACTCAATTCGAACTAGTTTTCAAACATGTCAAGCTCGAACTTATTTATGATGTCCTCAAATATAGCTCTACACGTTTAGTTACGAGCCGAGTCTAGTTCTCATTATATCTCAATTTAGTATTTGCTATGTATCTTATGTTGTAGTGGCTTAGATTTTGTTCTCTTCATCTGAAAATTCATTATTTTCAGTTCAGTTCAGTTCAAATCCATTCAGTTTAGTTCAGTTTTATTTAGTTATATTTTATACTACAATTCAGTTCATTTCTGTTCACACGAAGAGAACATAGTTTTAGTGATTTTAGTTATTGTTTAATGTTACCTTGTTGAAATTTGGCAAGAAATATAGGCCCGTGAGCATCACCACTTGTGAGACAATACATGAAACGTAAGGTACAAGTCCATAAGATGCCAGGAATTAAAGTAAGTTTCAAGTGTAGGTAGGAAAAAATATGCCATATTGTCATGTGTGTATTTGTGGCAAACTTGTGTGTGGGTCAAAGTTGGTCTCACTCATGCATTACCAGTAATAAATAGGGTGTGCATTACATTACATAACTGTTAATATATCGACTATAAATGTCACGCAGTGGAGTCAGTAGGCAGGTTCTAGATATGTTCGGATCATGATCAAGATAACATGCATTACTCCATTCATTTTCTTAGTGCTCTTTTCAATAATAACAATAAATATAAACTATGATTTTGAGTCCAAGTCATTCACACCACATACGTTTCTAATTGACACCAATGTGATATATGCCTTTTAAATTTAAATATTTCGCACTTGACTCTCACGTGATCAATATCATCCGAGTCCAAGTCAATTGTAATTAGTGCATTTTAACTTGGATTTTATGTAATCTGCATATTTTAAGTTTGAGCATGTCACAAGTGTACCGGTTTAATTTGAATTTCTTGGACTGCATAATATATATGACACGAGCGGGAGGTTTTATCCAATATGAAAGTTGGTGGAGTATTTTGTAAATGTACAAACTTAAGAAAGACATCACATGTTGGACCAAAAATTCATCACATTTGCTGCCAAAAAGAACGAAGAAGATATAATATATGGTGTGTGGAATTGAATTGAATACTTGAGACTGACTCAACAGCCTCCCAATGGTGGGTGGCCCTGCTTTACCCTTGTCTCTGTTATGTGCATTCATTGGAGTACACTTGAATTATTACATTTCATTACACTCACTGCCACACCTACAATTGTCCCCAACTTCTATTTACGCTAAGCACATAAATTACGGTTATTGAAATTCCTGTCGAAAAAATGTTGGTAGATAGTGTAAATTGGTGTGCAATATATTCTGGGATTAATGACGTTGAAAACATCGGTTTAAATCTAGAAAGCGTTCAAAAATAAAACCTTCGAAATGTATTATGTGGCTCGATTGAGGGACCCCACTTGTGGGTTATCAACAATGGTGAAACCATCCTGGACATACTGTCATACGGTAGTACTTTGAAGGACACACCTTCCCTTGAGGTCGAACACCCTATTACATTAGCTAGAAAAGGATCTCCTAGGTCACTGAAGGCTCAAAGGTTGCAGATGCACGAAAGCACTTTGCAACCCTCACTCTCGCACCCTCACTGAACAAGCCGGCAAGATCCCTGACACTTTGAATCTTGTTTTGTCATACCTTCTAAAGTACCTCACTCCATTGATTCCTAACTTTGTTTCCCCCCCCTCCCTGCATACTCACACATAATTTAGTCAAGACCCTTAATCAGGAACCATGAAAGAATTGAAAACTTAATCAGATCTTTACATGATCATAACTTATATGTTATTTTTACTCTACATATCTAATTATTTCTTGACCAACAAGTACATATTGATCCCACACCGTTTCTAAGTAGTCTCTAAGTAGTCGGTGTACTAAAGTTGATACCCGACATAAAGTTGTCAGTGATTGTGCATAAAAACCTCCAACATTATATTGGTTCCTATATCAAATCTTTTGGGTATTTTCAAAATTTAATTAGATTTTGACATGTGGTTCTGAGTGTACATTTATGAGATTAGATGTAGTAGCATTCATTGTACACACACATCACTGCTCTGCTTCAAAACTTACTGCCTACATCAAAAACATTCATTGATGGCATATGTAAGGTCCTCAGCTACGGTGGGGCCCGTCTAGGTTACTCGGAAAGGTTATTAAACGGTCATAGAATAGGGTAGTCTTTTAGTAACGAACATAAGCGAATACTAATAAGTTTCTGGTTGCTTTTTGTAATAAAACCACTACTCCTACATGTCGAAAGGAATGAAAACGAAATCCCAACGTCTTCAAGTTTGGATCATCACCGTTAATAAGCAACTTTCCCTAATTTGAGAATGTGAACCATTTCAGCCAACTGTAATAAAAAGGCGGTTTTATCCTATGCCGATCTCGCCAAGTTTCACCTTCCAGACACACGGTACGCCACAGAAATAGGGCCTACAAGAGGTTTCACTTGGGTTAGTGTCTGGTGTGTGCATTAAACCTTCCTACTTGTGTCCTACAATGTGGACGACATGTAACGCAACAATAAGCTTTAAACAAGTTTTGGGCAAGCTCGGTTTTTCTATACCAGCTCCTGTGTCAATCCCTGTGCTAGCAAAGACAGATGGTGCACGTTCCAGTTTAATGAAATTTAGTGTAGAAGAAAATTAGAGAGCAAAAGAAAAGACGACCATTTAGTCCCAGAATCTCAAATCAGATTAACTCACAAATAGGTAAGTCGCAGGGATAGGACACAAAACAGTGAACTACAAAAGTAAGCTGAATCATAGCTGAACTTTAATAACCAAAACTCCATATGCTATATAGAAAAACAAGAAATTTACACAGGCGGTTAAATAAAACGAACCAAAATATCACCACATGATATGGGTTTAAGCCTGCATACTCAGCATGCACATCCTCCCGACTGCTGTTGTGAATTAGCTGCATTAGCGTTGCTAGACTTGAGGTTCACATCAACCAAATCTTCTTGCTTTGCAGATGATAGAGTTTCCATTCCCGGTAATGCTGCTGCTATCTTCCTGAATAGTGCCGGAATAGAAGAAAATGTCACTCGAAGCTTAGTATTGATGAGCTGCAAAATCTGTGAATGATTATGTGAATAATGCTAGACCTGCTTTTCTTTTTCCTTCATCATTTTCAAATGTTATAGAAGTTTATTTTTTCTTTGTAGCAGAGTTTCTTGACAAACATAATTTTCGGAATAAATACAACTTGAGCACTTGACGTATATACACAGGCTATGCAGAATATGGAATGCCCCCCCCCCCAAATAAACGAGATAGGATATCAGACAAAGTTATGCTAAGTTGAGAAATAAAAAGGTACACAAATCAACAGTAAATATCTTGCAAAATGACCAACATGCAACCAGGAAACTGGCTATCTTCCCAAATTGAGAATAAGATCAAAATAGTTTTATTTTGTTACCTTAATAATAACCCGGCCTTGGCACTGGTTTCAATAAACATGACATTGAGATCACGTGCTTTTGCCTCTCCTTCCTCTATTGAAACTTGCCTGTAATCAGATCTTGATTGTGTAAGAGTGAAACAGGAATCTTAAAATTTATGTCTACAGTCTCCTCAGTTAATAATCCTTTGAACTTTGTCATGATGCGAAAATTTTATCAGGCATCTAGAAGTTCCAAGGCAACATTGAATCATAAAACAAGTAAGAAACCCACAAATACACAAGAGCTGCCGCGAGATAAAAACTTTACCTCTTATCAACTAGATCTGTTTTGTTGCCAACTAAGACAATAATGACGTCGCTTCCTCTCTCTGTGCGGACCTCCTCAATCCATTTTGCAGTGATAAGGAAGGATTGTCTGCCTAATAGCCAGTAAAACATTTTGAGTAATGCGAAAACATAAAACCACACTACCTAGCCAGCTCACAGTGATCCAAGAATAAGATTCATGCTGTCATATATATAAGCATGTTTGGTAGAACAATAACAAAGCATTTATCATTTTCTCGAACAATAAAATTAAGCTCAAATTGTAGTTAGAAAAGAGAAAACCCGTACTTGCAACATCGAATACTATGACTGCAACAGAGAAGTCTCTAATATAGCTCGGTATGAGACTTCTAAATCTTTCGTCCAGCTGTATCCCTGACAACCAAGACGAGAAAAGAATGAAAAGAGAATAGGGAATAACCAAACAAGATGGTGAACTCGCGAGGTTAAAAATGATCATATCAGTTCAAAATATGAAATGCCCGTCCAAGCCCCACTACTTTAAGAACTCAACTCCTCCCGATTATGTACACAGGAAATCATAGTTCTTTCACACCTAAGTATTAATACGGGTTGCTGAATAGATCATACACATAATTTATGAGAGGCGAATAGTTGCCCACTGACAAAAAATAGTCAGTTATATGAAACCTTAACAAAAAGTTAGTGTGATAGCCCAATTACAGGTCCTTCTTTCTTCTTTGTTCTTTTCTTTTATCTTCAGGAACTAGGTTTGATTACATTCAAAAATGTGAAATTGATGAAAACATTCTCCAGAGTGCCAGCAGACATTATTTGAAAATTGCAATACTATGATCCACAAGCATAGGCCGATATAATGCTATAAGCTAATGAGAAGTGAGAACAGCACATAAGTTTAAACTAACCAAGATGCAGCACTCAGTGCTGGCAGTGAAGGTTAAAGTTTCTAATTCACCCATATGCGTATATGTACTAATGTCTACACTATTGAAGGTGGTGAAAACCACAAACGAAAATATGCTTGGAGCGGAATCGACTGAGAAACATAAATGTAATAAAGAATGCATGATGCTGTTTCTACTGAGAACCGTATCTTACCACAGCTGCAATTGCACAGTTCGATCTTCAAGGTACATTGTCTTGGAGAGGAAATCAATACCAATAGTAGCCTGGACAGATACAGCAAACATGAAAACGATATGAATGTATACTTTTCCTAACCATCATCCATTCTTAAATCATGTCCCAGCTTAAGTTTGATGTTTGGGGCAGTCTTTTTTAATTCCAATTCTTCAGTATCATAACAGAAAAGATTGCACCGTAACTAAGTTCACAGGCTAATCAAATAATTCAAAACACATATCAACCTAGTTAGAGATATTCTGATTGTCTATCTTAAAGCAAGTTGTCATACTGGCCAGTCGCCACTTTCATATACAAGTGACTAAGCAAGTAGTACTAACTAATCACTTTAGGTGAAAAACCAGCATATACCCAAAACACCACAACTTTTTCCCTACATTTGATGCAAAACAACATGGATTAGCATTGGCAACCATGTATACTCCTGTTAAACCTTCATCAGCAATCCTTGCCAACGAAAAACTTAATACAATTGACCGAGAAATTCGAGTAACGAGTATAACAACATAATATCACCAATGAGCACCCTCTAAATTCATCAAATGCAGGATCATATAAAAATCATTCGTAAACAGAAGCTGACGAGAGCATAGAATCAAGCATAAAACAACAATTAAACGTAAGATCACAGATTAATAGCCGAAGAAAAGTACTCAAACTAACAAAATCAATGCAGATCCGTTTTCATTTGGCATTTCGCAAAATTGAAACTGAACAGTGAAAAAACCGATCGATTTGGTTACCTGATAAGTATTGTCGAATTTATCGTACATGAATCGAGTAATAATGCTGGTTTTTCCTACGGATTGATCTCCCAAGAACACTAGCTTGTACTTGGCGAGCGCCGAAACCGGAGCCATCAATCCATCGAATTTGAGCTGAGATTCTGTGTTCAAATTGTGAACCAGATCGGATCTAGGAGTATTCCGACGGGAGATGTGGATCTCGCCGGAAATGATGGCCGGAAGATTGAATGAATACAGCGATTTTGCGCGTTAATGTTATTCGAAAATGGTTGGTTGGTTGTTTGCTTTGTAATTGGGAGTTTAGGACTAAACGTGTTACTTCGTGTCTAACATGTCCTCACCCAAAACCAAGATATAATGTTAGAGGTTTTTAGGCAGAATCATGGACAATTTTATGTTGAGTATCAACTTTAGTTCACCTACTATTTAAAAGTTATGTGGGATCCATATGTACGTGTTGGTGAAGAAATAGTTAGACACGTAGAATAAAAATAACGTATGAGTTATGATCATGTTAAGATGTGATTAAGTTTTAAATTCTTTCTTGGGTGGTCCTGATTGAGGGTTTTAACTAAATTACGTGCGAGTAATAGATTTATGTATATATATATACATTTGTATATATATATATATGTGTGTGTAATTTTGAATTGGGTTGTAATTTTGGGTTGTAATTTTGAATTGGGTTTAGTATGATATACTGAAGTGTTAGAATATTGAAGTTGATAAATAGTAACTCAACTCGAGAAAAATAATACTAAAAATTGACGAGACAGACACATTTTTGACAATAAATCAACTTGAGTTGAGGCAAGTTAATTGACAAACACCCATGTACATTTTTCTTCCATTCCATGAATATTCTCAAGACTGTGTATTAGGAGTTTCGTTTTCACAATCAGCTCATCAAAGGTTAAGAGTTTGACAATTTCATCAATGATTGGGGTTTAAAGACATACGTAAAAGTTTCAAGGCGGATCTTGTGTAAAAAATATGGGCACCACGCTTAATTTCATTTCTAGTA
This sequence comes from Plantago rigida, assembly GCA_036897825.1. NCBI lineage: Eukaryota > Viridiplantae > Streptophyta > Magnoliopsida > Lamiales > Plantaginaceae > Plantago > Plantago rigida. The sequence continues at coordinate 4,429 of JAYMSR010000868.1, read as the reverse complement.
TAATAATGTAAGTAACAATGTCACTCCTTCCGCACCAACGAGGCAATGACTTCAAACATCAGAATTACTCAAGCTTCACGCAATCACACCATTACATTGCACATAAATTCAGGGAAAAGAGAAGAAATCAAGAAGGGAATATGTCAAAGATGATACAAACAAAACAAATTAATGTTGGTAACATACACTAGCAAATACATTAAAACATGATACAATTGACAACATACAATATTTCCTTGAGACCAGCCTTCATTCTGTCCACGACTACACATCCTTGAGCACAGTCTAGCTTCAATTTCTTTCATATCATTAGTCGTCAAGAAGCTGCAGAGAACATTCATCATAAACATCTAATTCAACATTGAGCAACATTATAGTTCAAATTAGACTGTGAAAATCAAGGACTACAAAACCAATGTGTATGAGAGAGTATAACAAACCTGATTAGGATTATAAACAAAAATTCATATCAGCTGATATTTTACATTTCCATACATATTAGCAATACGCAAGTTGGTTCAATTTGTTAATGGCTATATTAGCAAACAAAAGAGAAGTAAATTACCTTAGGTCTTAGTTATCTGAACTTGAAGGAATAAATTTCCACAATGTTTGTCTTTAATTTTCATTGCTGAAGCCACGACGGAAGGGCTGTGTTTATTCACATGGAGCAGTTCAAGAGTTGGTATGTCTCCGATATCCTCAGGTAATCCCAACATTGCATAACAATTGAGAATTATGAGTTGTTGAAGCCTTGGAAAATGGTTGGGGTGCGCTCTCCAGTGAACTAGATTCAAATCTTTCATCACCAATGATATGAGTCTAGGAAACTCCCCTTCTGCTGACTCCCATTCAGGTTCAGTTGGGCCCGACTCCATAACCAAGAAATCACTTTTTTGCACTTTGAGTTCTTCCAAACTAGATAACGCACCAACAACTTTCATGAATTCCGGTGGGACTCTACACTTTGTGAAGGTTAATTTTCTGAGCATAGACGGGAACTTGATATTAGACAAAAAGTTCTTGGACGCAAGAGACCAATCCGTGGAGCACTTCAATCTTTCAAGCTTATACAGACAAGCAAGATCAAGGACATCATGCATCGCAATGTTGCAGTATAACCCGAGTTTCCTTATATTGGGAATTTGTTCAAAGAATGTGGCACTGAGTCCAAACAACTGCAAAGTTGATAGCGTTTCAAGCTTGTCATGCAAAAACTTTTTTTGATTTCCAGGATCACGCCAGACAAAGGTTTCTTTGCACTTTACATGTGTCAACTGTGGCATCTCCAACAAATCCATTGGCAATGAAAAAGCTCTGAACCATGGTAGTCGCCGAATAATCAGTGTCTGTAGATTCCTAAGTTTGGAGATTGAAGTAGGCGTGTTTGAATGACAGCTGAAAGCAAGGTACCTTAGCAAGAACATATGCCATAATTGCGCAGGGAACTGGTAGAGTTCCAACTGAAATATAGCTAGTACCCTGAGCAGTCTTAATCCCACAAACACATGTTCGAGCATCGGTGATGCATGACCTGTGGAAAGAAAAGATCGTGCAAGGGGAGATAACTCATACTCATCATGAGGCTGCAATAGTTGGCTGCCACTCACACGAAGAATATTGTTATCAAACACGTAATTATCTTGACCAGGGAGCCAAAAATCTTTAGTCAATACAAACTTCTCCAGATTCCCTAGCATCGCGTAGATAGCCCTCAACGCAGGTTGGATTTCAAATGATTTTACTCGGCTGGAAGGGTCTTGTCGTCTAAGATGAAGTAGACCCTTGTCAATTAGAATATCCAAGTAAGCCTCCGCAATATCTTCCAGCTTTTGTTCTGCAAATTTTCTAACAAAGCCCTCTGCAATCCACAACTTGATTATATTTGAAGCTTTGATATCACAACATTCACGGAATGTTATCATATAGAGAAGGCAAGGCTTCAGATAATAAGGTAAATGGTTATAGACGAGAAATGAAACAATTACCAATATCCTATGATGGCGTTCTTGACCTTCAAGTCGTGAGTTGAGAATTTGAGCAACAAGCTCCCAGAAAGTTGAAGTCATCTCGGACGTGGATAAGAGGCCAGCAATAAGGCTAATGTCTTGAGCAATCCCTTTGCAGTAGCCAACAATAACTTTGCCGAATGGTTCAAGTTCATTTAAAGGGCAATGATCCTGTCGAAACACCAATTGACAAAAGAAGAGCCAAGATTCACAATCTCTCAGGCAACACATCATGTGAGGCTCCCCTCCATAGAATAATAATAATGATCCTGACACATCATCATCCGAAAGAGCAGTAAAAATAATTCGACTTCCAACGCGGTCATCCGGAAGGAACCTTCTCAGTGTGCTCCATACTTTGTCATCCATAATATTATGAAATACAATAAAAAACTTTCTGTATCTCAAAAATCTTGTTAGCACGATGCCCAATTCATCCACATTGAGGCGGCGTATGTCTTTGTTCATGAGGTGACCAAGGCTCTCCAGAAGGTTTAACATAATCACTTTGACATCGAGTTCAGCGAAAGCACCCACACAAGCACGAAGGTGAAAAGGATCACTAATACAAGAATCATTGTAAAGTCTCATAGCAAGAGTGCGCTTACCCATTCCACCGTACTTCCCTATTATAGGTATGATCTGTAAGTCCCGTGTTGGATGAAGGAGACGTGACTTGAGAGTTTGTAGATCGTCTTCGTATATATGGATAAAATCGTCCACCGTCCTCCTCTTCGTCTTCCTCTTCGTGATGGCAGTTGGATCGGAGTTTGACGGAACAAGTAGAGGTGGTGAATTGTCAACCGGCCAGGCGTATGTTCGTTGACTTTCGCCTCTGTCGCTGATCTGTTGTTTGATTGACTCGAATTCATCAGCCACCGCATCTAATTCATCACCAATCATCATCAGGCCATCATCATGAGCATGTTGTTTGTGATCATAATTTCTCATGATTTGGAGTTCAACTGCGTTTTCGGCCTTCTTAGCAGCATCTACCATCCGAATCAACACCTCATCTAACTCATCTTCTACCTCATCGTAACCCATAATAAAAGTAGAATGAATTAAAAAGTCACGGAAAGAAGAGGCTTTATCAAGGAAAGATCGGATAATAGTTATATGATCATCAGCAAGAACAACAACATCAGAGTTGTTGTTAACATATCTTTCTATGATTTCAATCATGTTTGAAACATGTTGAGCCATGATTGACAAGCCTTAGATCTAGATCTATCTGTGTGTGTGTGTGTTTTCTGGTCAAGTGATGAAGAAAAATGGATAAGCAAGAAATATGTATGCTTAGAAGTTCGATCGATTAGATCTAGATCTATATGTGTGTAGCTGATAATAAAAGATGAGTGGATACGAGTATAGTAATTATTATATTTAATTGGGAAATTAATTTTCGCAATTATGGAGTGGAGTTTTTGATGCCATTCGTCTCAATTATATTCCCACACAGCTCAAATTTCAAGGTCGCTCATCTCTGTGGCCATCTCTAAGTCATTTGTAATTAATTATTCCATGCACAATGTGGAAAATTTTCTATTTATTTGATGTGGTAAAATTTCATTAAAAATTTCAATAACAAACATTAGTACATCATTATTTACTACATGAGTATGCAAGTTGACTTCGATTTAATGTATTGTATTTAGTTGGGAAATTAAATTTCGCAATTATGGAGTGGAGTTTTTGAGATCATTCATCACAATTGATCTGCCCATTTTCCCACACAGCTCAAATCTCGTCATTTGTAATTAATTACTCCACGCACAATGTGGACAATTTTCTGCTTATTTGATGTGGTAAAATTTCATGAAAATTTCAATAACAAACATTAGTATATCATTATTTACTACATGAGTATGCAAGTTCGTCTGGAAGGACGTTTCAACTATTTAGAATGTATTAACGTCGAAATTTGGATATGGTTTCTTATTGAAAGTTGTTGCTCTAGGTCTTATGTACGCGTGGACACAAAGATCAGTTCGATCGGATTTCATATGAAAAATTTATTAAAACCTTGTTTCAATGCGTTCTCACCAAACACCTACGAAAAACAAACAAATACATGAAAATCTAACAAACCACTAATAAAACACATAAAATCTAACTATACGTGAGAATGAAATAAGACCGTAAAAAAGACCAAAGATGACGATGTAAAAAGGACTCATGAACTCATTAAATTATAGATACGCAACAGAACTTGAATTGAAAGCGTGTTAAAGTTAATATGATTTCACTATACCAAAAACCATTGACGTAGTCTAACGGAATACTGTTGCAATCAATGCCTTGTTCTTTCCTCTGCTTGATGTGGCCAGGTCGGCCATAGTGGTGGAAGTGGACATTCACGGTCAATGCGCAGTCTAATGTAGTGGCCATAGTGGTGGAAGTGGACATTCTTCGTCTTC
>JAYMSR010000867.1:0-11927 GCA_036897825.1 Plantago rigida | reverse complement strand
AGATGCGAACACTGACCTTCCACCTATCATCAGTGCTATCGAAGTGTATACAGCCAGTGAACCCCTTGTGACCTCAGGAACAAGCCAAGATGACTGTAAGATTTGGGAACTATCATTGTTACAACTTCATAATGCTTTTATATATATAAATATCCATCTTTATATAGTCATTCAGTTGATAGTTTGAGCAGTGAATGGACTGAATACCCTCACAAGTACTTTTGAGCAGCTGGAGGGATGGAGTGGCGAACCATGTCTTCCCGCGGATACTGTGTGGCAATGGTTAGCTTGCAGCGGTGCTGATCGTCCAAGAATCGTATCATTGTATTTTCTCCAAGTGTCATTCTGTTGCAAATTTAAGAAAACTCTGCATCACAACCACATTCTTACAGAACCTTTCTTGGTGCAGAAACCTACAAGGATATAATCTTAATGGCAATATCCCAAATTTCAGTCAAATGGGAGCCCTCATAAACATGTATTGAACCGTTATACACACAGAAGTGTTACTTGATAGTTACTTCTAGTAGTATTAAAGGATCTTGCCTGATTCATACTTTGTGATTGTTGCAGAGATCTCAGGGACAACAGTCTTACTGGACAAATACCAGAATTCCTTGGCCAACTACCAGATTTGAGAATACTGTATGTTATTTCATGGACATTGTAACTTTCTGCTACTTACTGCTCAAAAATCAACCTGAACTCACATTTTCTCCACTATGCAACAATCTATCGCACAATCGATTATCGGGGACGATCCCTGCCAGCATACTCAACAATCAGAGACTCGAGTATCAGTAAGTATACCTCATTTCAGCCTAATATGCAAAAGCATTGCCAAATCTTGAAAATAAAGAACATCTTTTACAGCATTGAAGGAAATCCAAATGTTGTTAACCCTGGGAAGCATAGCAAATCAACAGCCATGATCATTGTCCTGTCAGTGGGACTACCTTTGGTCTTTATACTTCTAATTCTCGCTCTTGTTTATTGGTTAATGCGAAAACGGTCAAACGGAGTCAAGAAACAGGGAATGGGACAGGAAACGAGCTACCCGACAAGCCCCAAGTTGAACTGGTTATTAGCCAACCCTCTGCGCCTATGGAAGTAAATGCTGAGGAAGTAGGAGAAGACGATTATATTCCAGTTACCAGTTTCATTACAAAACCCGATCACCAATCCATGGTTCCAGAAATGAATTCGGAAGAACTTGAGCAACTCATCTATCAATACACCGAGGCACATGCAGCTCCTCAGCAATCTGAGCTAACATCAGACGATGACTGCATCCCAGTTAGCAAGCACGTTTGGAACAAAAGTAACGATCAGGATATGATTCCGGATATGGATTTGGACGAGCTTGATGAGATTGTTCAGCATGAAACAAGACATAATAAGCAGGGCACTAAAGTTGATACTCTCTGTCCCAGTGAACGGTACCCAGGTTAACTTGTAAGTTCGTCCTCTTCTACCACACATTACTTCAAAATTATTTTGGCAAAAGAATGAAGTTTTTCATAATACTACAATTTATATCAATATACTGAAATTTAAAAGAGATTTGAGGTGAAAACTAACCGAAATTTGAACGTCCATATTGCTCCATTGCGAGGAGGGAGTACATTTTTTGTAATTTCAGATTCTTTTAGCGATGTTTTCCAGCTTCAGACAAGGATCTGTATCGAACCAGCGTAATACAGAGCTTGCCTCCGTTTAGGCAGCTTCTCTAAGTGTCGCCGAAATCTTTCCACTGCATGAATTTTACAGTGTACTCCGTAGTAAAGTTCAAACAGAGACATTCAGCCATAGTTGATTGAGACAAATTAAGAATTTGCAAGTAGCTAGCCAGCTAGGGTTGAAATATATAGCTGGTGAACAAAGTTTTCCAGAGCAATTTGACTAAGAAATCTACCATTGATTTGCACGAGTCTGCTAAAGAACAGGAGAATATCTCTATCACATTGGTATATTCATTATGGTACAAGCATACAGCGAAATATAAATGCCAATTAACAAGATGCGATTGATGCCATAATCGGGTACACTAAATCATATAGGAGAGAATAAGCTAGCTTGTTACTGCAATAGAGAACAAGTTGAACCTGAACATTTACATTGTTAAAATGAAAAGAGCATGGTTGTCAATGTTGTGGCAGCACAGGTTTCTGTTCCAAGGACTCACACTGGAGCACAAAATTTTCCTGCATGTATGCAATAACCATAAGTTCATGTTTCCAGTCATGTACAATTTGCAGAATGCAAATAAACATGAGCTATAAACAGGCAGGAATTTCAGACCTTGCGGATTGTTTCCCAGGTGATTGGATCAAAACAAATGTAAGAACCCCTTTCGTAAGAACTTGTTTTTACAAGAGGATCCATGTTAGCTACCCTCATAAGCCAACACCTGAGATTACTATGATAGAACCAGCCTCTATTATACCTGAAAAGTGAAAACAGATCAGCAATAAAGATTTCAACAGAAACTGTTTAAGACTTGCACATACTCATGGCTCAAAAGATTAGTACAGATTCAAGAAACGTTGGAAACGATGTTTGGAAATAGCAACTAAAGAGACATGGGGAATACTAAAGAAGATGTTGGTTTTCATCATTGTTTCCTTGAAGAAAATAGAAAAATTTTACTTTTTTGGTCCTGGAACATAAAAAGTTTCAATTCATGCAGTTATAACAGCCAACTCAAAAATGTAAAGATTGAAAGCAACTGTTTGTATGTAAAGATGACATACAATTCATTCGCAGCATATAATTGGGCTTCGTCCTTTGGCATACTGCACGAGATAGATCAGAAAATAGGTTATATTAGACGTCAAATCTTGAAGGCATTATTGGTATTAGTAGGTGGGGATGAACATTAAGTATACCTATAGAAAATATAAAACAGTGTGTCCAACTGGAACTTCGCGAAGTATGCTTGCTGCAACCAGTACCACTCATTTTTCAGAAAGATGCAGACTAAAAGGTAAAGGAACGTGCAACTTGTCTTGAACAATGAGAAAGCTTACACTTAGAGGTGGCGGTGGTTTAGCATAGTAACATTGCGGTACAGTGAACTCCGAGTCTCCTTTGGCAGGCTCGTCCGACCATGGTGAACCAAATGTTTTGTGGAGATTATCGGTAGAATTCAAGTTCAATCCTAGTGTAGTTAGGTCAATTCCAAGTGCGAGAGATGTCAAATCAGGATCGCTCATTCTTATAACACTCAACAACCCGAGCAAACCAAATGGGTCGGAAGCTGCTTGGGCATTCTGCATAGGCTTCACTCCTTGATCTCTATACAGCTGACCAACAGCAGACAGTTGCTGAAGGCGGAATTGTGACTGATTTTGATGTTGATATTGCTGTAAGATCTGGTCGTATGTCCCTATATTAGATGCTGAACTCGGAGAATTGAGAGGCCGCAATCCTATGCCGAGGGGTCCACTACTCTGGATCAGATGAAAAGAAACGAAGGCAATGTCAGACACTAGATTCTAGAACCTCTCAACTACCTGACAACCCCTGCCTCTATTCCCAATAACTATACGAATCCACTGATTTTTCTTCAAAAATATTCTTTTTACTCAAGTCAGTATCGAGCAAAAATATTCCGTCGACTTTAGCACACACACTAGACCTTCTACACATTAAAACAGAATCAAAACACTGAAATTAACTCGAGAATTCTCGCTGGCACACCTGTGAATGATAGTTCGAATGTGATGACGAAAACATTTCAGAACCATGCAAATGGTGTAGATCTTGGTTTACATTTGAAAAGGGCCCACCACTGCCGGTTGCTGACAAAGCATGTTGTTGCTGTTGTTGAGGTCGATGAGATGCAAACGTCGCCCCCAAGTTAAAACCTGCAGATCTTCCCACCTGCAAATAAGACCACAATGACTGAGAAAGACCGTCCATAAACAAGTATAGAAGGGCTCATAGAGCTTTGGCATTTGACTACAAATCAATTACAGGAAAGTGGTGTTGCATCATTGAAACAGAATTGTCATGGAGATGTTCTTTCTGGTGCATTTCCATAGAATAATCGGCATTTCCACCTGCATAAAGTAGATCCAGACAGATCCGTAACTAAGACAATATAAAAAGAGAAGTACAGGGTTCCTGATGTGATCACTCATTCCTATCATCGGAAAACTTCAATATTACAGTAATCACGGTGCTGCTCACAAAGGACCATATTAAATTATCTTTCGCACATGTTTCGAGAAAAGGGCTACAGCATGTTAAGAGAATTTTAGAATGAAGAGTTCCCAGCAAAGGAGCATCAATATAGTCCGGAGACAGAATAGTTATTTTAACATGCACCATCATATAGGAAATCTAACAAGGGATATGAGGACAAATATTCAGATGTCATCAGAGATAGCAATAAGACTCGCAGGTCTGGCATTCAAACAGGTATGAGCACCTTTAAATCCAGGCAAGGCAGGGAAATCTTCATTTTGAATGCTGAATTCTTGATTTTGTTGAACAATAGGGCTCAGACCTTGTTTCCGCAATGAACCTACGATATTTGGATTTAATATGAACAGTTTAGAGAAATGAAAAATATACGAAATGTGGTTTAGAGAGGATAGAACAGTTCGATTCATTTACCAAGTTGTCCTTGTGGGCCTCCAGAAGAACTAGGGCGGCTACTTAGCTGAGGAAAATCATTGATATCGAAAGAGGTACCATCATTCGAATTCAGATCATTCAACATGCCCATGCTATACTGAACATGACTCTGTGATAAGGGGCCACCAGCAGAAGGGTAGGAGTTTCCCAACATTGATAAAACCTGCGGAGAAGCTGAATAGAGGATCTATCATAACACTGTAAACTTTACTCCCCAAGTAAGCCATCATATAATTATGCACTAAAATCAGTTTCACGAGAAAATAGAAAGAAAAAAAATAACAGTGACTGGAGCATCATATAGTGAATAAAGAAACAATAGCCAAAACAAGGCATCTTACTCAAAAATAAAAATTGTAGAAGATTGATGATATTGCATTAAACTGACTGCAGCAGCCGAAATGACCTTTTCTTGTTTTTGTTAAAAAAAAAAAAAGATGAAACATGATTGACGACAAAGATGTGTGAATAAAGAAATAAATAGATCTTTCTAATGTGAGGGAGTCTGATACACTGCGAATGTTGTCACGAATTAGGCAGCTCAGAACTATCACTGCATGGTTAATTACCTTGTTGAAGAACACCGCCCATCAACCTGTTTTGTCCTTGCACATTTAGATTTCCGGAGCCACTATTGCCAGATAAATTTAGGCGAGAAGAAAGCCCAGATACGGATAATCCACCAGAGCTAAGGTTTCTTCCGATGTTGCCCCCACCCACTATGTTTCCCATAGAACTTGTTATCCGTGGCCCAGTATTTCCCAAGCCAGGAGATACACCTAAGCCCGGAACATTTGTCCGATTGCCAATTGCAGCAGAAGTAGGCAGCATCCCAGGTATGGAACCACCAACACCATTGGTGCTACTACTATACCCTTGGTTTCCGACAACACCCATTCCTCCTCTATTTGCCATCCCTGAATGGCCGTGCACGCTGTTATGAGATATCTGCAATTGGAAGGCAACATATAAAAAGTAAGGTCAACATATGTATGCAAGTTATGAATTACTTACAGTATCATCGCAAATAAATGTATTTAAAATATTCATCATCTAAACTTTCTGGTGGTCTTAAAACATACGCTATTATGAGGAGAAAATCTATCCTGTGAGAGATTAGCTGGAAGGTTATTTGATGCAAATCTTCCACTAGAAAGGTTTCCAGCAGCTTGTTGCACCCCACTCGAAGGAATGTTATTCATGGTCGAGCCTCTTGATCCAAGTGTGCCAGGCATATTAGGAACATTGAAATTACCATGAATATTATGCAACCCCTGCATACTTCCTGAAAGAAGTAAAGTCCTGATTATAGATATTTCAAAGGAACGACTGTATGAAACTACAATAGCAATACTACTAACCAGAGTGGTGATAAACAGGAGATCCGGCACCAGATTGAGCAGAGAAAGATGACGAAAACAGGCGGCCTGTGCTATCAGGAAGATTTGAAGCTGACCCGTTTAATGATGACTGAAGCAAAGAATAATAGACAAAAGTTACACAGCTAAACAAGTTCACGACCATCTAAACAATATTTAGGTTTATTTGTATAGTGACAAGGCAAACAACAACATTTAAAACATTAGGAAATAACAAGTACATACAGCTTCAGCAAGGCAATTATGATAATATTACTAAACACATAGCTCTTGTGGCGGAGGAAACCATACATTAAGTAACCCCGACATTATGAATGTGTCAAAAGGTCATAAAGAAGTTCCCTGAACAGCAGCAGCGGCGGATTTCTCCTTCAAAACAGAACGATTTTTAAAATAGCCTGTTTCTCTGTCTGTGTAATATCTAAAAAAACAAGAGTAGATTAGAGCACCAGGTCAAACAATGTTATGGGGTCAAGTTCAGCACTGGAGAAAATGACAAGGGGAAAAAATCAAGAACTGAGCCCAGAACCAGATAAATTAGTTGACAAAATGCCTGTGAATATGAAGGCACCGGATAGTAGAAAAATATTTACAGGAAACATAACTTTAAAAAGTAAGAGTTGTGTCACGGTCACATATTTTGAACTTCACTATAACATAACGAATATTTTGCATGTAAATTCATAATAAGGGATAGCCTTGAAAATGAAAATTGTTTACTGCAGGTCTGAAATTACCAACCAGGTTACACGTCCTGGAAGGAAAATATCAAATTGCTGAATACTGAGAAAAACTTAATTGTGAACCATCCATTAGACTAGTAGATTATCTGAATAGCACCATTATCAATTAATAATGAGAACCTTTTCTCAACACAGAATGCTTGTTTCACGGTAGTGTGGCACGCCTTCTCAATGATGATCATTTTATACAAACATTTTTATCCACTATCCATGCAAAACTTGTGAGCAAGCCTTCTGTACTTTTGTATATATAACCTCTTTAATCTATATTTAGTTTTCACAGTTTTGTGAATGCGAGTTACCAGTTATTCATACTAGACTCTTCTGTCTCTACACTCCCTTCCAAACATTACCCATTGCTCATTACTGATTAGCCTGCACAATGAACCAGGGTAGTACTACTGGATTGCCTTGCGAAATTACAAAAGCTCAACCTACCAGATACAAAAATTAATCAGGGAGACCAGACATACTGTTTATTTTTAACTTCACCCAATCCACAGCTATAAATTTTTCGCTCACCAATTAGCAGGGTATAAGACTATATTAGCAGCAGACTCTAGCGAGAATTTGAAACACGTGAAATACTCACCTGGAACATGATAACATAGAAATAAAAAAACACAACAAATTCCTGCCAGACCATCAAATTTAGCAAAACTAACTAACCCATTTTGCTAACAGGCCAGAGGCTAAAACTTGAACTCACGGGCCTAATTTCACGAATACAAAGACATGTCTCTACCCTCTAAACTAGAATAAGGCCTTTACGGGGCATAGGGACATATTAACACATTTTACAGACTACATTTTAATCAAATTCCCATGCCGGAATTTTAGTTAGTAGACAAGCAAATTTCGCCTGTGCCGGTATTCTAATTACTAAACAATCAAATCAAAACTTTAAAATCTTGGAAACTAGACTAGAATGCTGGAAACAAAAAGTACTCTATCAAACTAGACATGAACCTGCTGATCAAATTACACATAATTAGCAACCTAGCCCGAACAATTTGCTATATAACCACGCAATTTCACTACAAGACCCGCGAATAACATGAATTGAGCTCATGGTAGCAACGATGCAAACTGAATTGCATAAAACTGCAGTCCAGGACTAACAGTACACCTTTCGTTCGAGTAAACAGAATTAATACAGAAAAAAACATTTCCCTAATGGAACAGAGCGAGAAATGAATGCAAACCTGATCGAAGAGACAGATCTGTAGCAGAAGGTAGGAATTGAGAAGCTGAATTATGAGTCGGGATAAGTGAAGAAATAAGAAATTAGGTCTCGATTGTGTGGGGTGACTTGTGGTGAAGACGACAGGCCAATTATTAAGTTTTAGTACTTTTTAGTTTTCATTTTTCTTTATTTCAGTTGTGTTATAAAGTGCTCTAGATTTTGGCGAAGCCCGTGACAATTGTATGCATTTTGGTTTCGCTGGGCAAATAGCCCGTAATAAAGTAATACTAGGCTCTACCCCTTTTTCTGGTATATTAAAGTTTAATTGATACAAAGTTGCTTCTTTTTGGAGAGTGGCCATTTTTTTACGCCACTTTTTAATGGGTTTTCTCATGTCCGATCCATCTAATTTAATTTTACCCACTCATTTAATTTTAGGTTTCACTAGTATAACGGTGGACATTATACTTACACAAAGTTTTATGATAGACGGTCTCATGAAGAGTTTAAAAGACAAGAACAAGCATTACAGTTATATCTAAAAATAAGTTATACTATATTTTCTTGAACACTTATTTCTCTGCATCCCTCTATCTTCTTTCTCCACCAGATCTTGATTGGAATAACAGGCCTTTTGCCAACTCAATTTTGAAGACAAATCTGCTTCCTCAGTCTAACCCAAACTCCATGCCGGCTCAGCAATAGCCCTAATTAGCTTCAAGTTAATCCTTTTAATTTCTTCATATGTCAAAGTTATTGGTATGTTCATTTGGGATTAGCACTTTTGAGTATTTAGCTACAAAATCAATTTTATGATTTTAACACTTTCTAGCATCTTGAAGTAAGTGTAGGTCATCCATAATATCAATAAATGTTAATTACCATGGTAATGGCAATTTGCCACATAGGGCTCTGTTATCTTCGTTAAGTTCAAATTAGTTATATTTTATACTATAATTCAAAGTTGTTAGGTGTTTTCGGAAATCAATCCATAAGAATTTCAAAGTTAAGCATGACTGTTCTGGAGCAATGTTATGAATGGTAATCAACTGGAAAGTCTCCTTGTGCACGTATGGGTGATGTCAAAGTTCGGACATGTGTTGGTACAGTGAGGCCAAATACCACCCGTAGAGTAGAACATAAGCAATCGTGCCGATTCAAAGAGACGGGGCTCGAATAGTGCGTGGCCATTACAACATCTCATAATAATAAAATAGATTTTAATTAACGCTGATGTTTTAATTATAAATATTAAGGTTTCTTTAAAAAAGATAAAACGGTTTATGAATGGAGTGAGTTTTACGAGAGACCGTGTATTGGCGAGACTAGATCAAATATAAAATATTTAGTTAATAATATCGCAAATTTTGTCACAAACATCACATGCTAAAAATGCAAGTCTTGCAATTATAATATAGATTTATTTTATACACGATATTTGAAGTTAAACATATAGTAGTTGTTTAGCATACGACTTTAACTGATCAGACTTTAATAGACCTTTAACAGATGAATAGTAACTCAACTTCAATTGAGTTGTAAAAACTTGTGTTTGAAATAGAGTGAGAATTAGAAACAATTACAAAATAGTATTACTTTCAAAAACTTCATACACATTAGTTATACATAAAAAAAAAATTTATACAAATTAGTTATCTTGTTAATTTTAGTAACTTTGAATTGAAACATTACCATTCTTGATGTAATTAATTCCTTAATTAAATATCTAATCAAATAATCTATTATAGTAATCAATATTCTTTTAAAAAACAATCTTTTAAGATCTCCATTTCAAACGTTCATCCAAAATACCATTCATCAAACGTTATACTCAGTATTCAAGGAAAAAAAAGCTCTTTTGATATGTGAGAGTTGTTTATCTGAAATTATGATGTTTGATTTCCATAAATAAGATGCTTGATTTTCATTACTTATGATGCTTGTTTTTAAAAAATGTGATGCTTGCCTTCTAGCATGATGCTTAATTTTTATGAACCGTGATGATTGCTTTTCTGTAATTGTCATGCTTGAATTCCAATATGATGCTTGATTTCTTGAAATGTGATGCTTGATTTTCAGTACGATGCTTGATTTCTTTAAAAGTGATGCCTGCTTTTCAGTAATTGAGATGTCATTCATGGAGAAGAATCTGATTATCATTTTATTTGTGTGGAATTTGGAGAAGAATAATATTGATTGTAATTTCTTTTATAATTAGCTTGATCATAGGAATCAATTAGTCAAACTTGATTATGCTTGTAATGAAAAAACCCATATTGAATTAAGGGTAAATTCGGAAGAGTAGACAAGTATATACTAAATTGTAATAAAGAATGTATGTATGATTAATATGTAGTAAAGATTTATTTTTGAAACTTCTCGAAACTTTTTTGAAACGTATCTACATGAATTGAACACAGATTTTCATTAGAAACTTGTTTCAGTCGTTGGGCTTTTTTCTTTTCTCCCACATTGTTGTTGCTTGGTCTGACATAGTGGGTCAGAATTTGGTTCATTATTCATACATGGATTTTATTCTTGGATGCAGGGGAATTAAAGAAATTGCTATCAGTGTAGCTAGTTGTTTAAATCCGCAAATCAGAAGTTGATGTACAAAGAAAATGAGAGGAATCCCAAACATTTTCTTGATAATGCCGGTGTGAAAGATGGATCAAAGATGGTACTACTGATTGAACATGAATTGATCAAGGAAGGACGATGCATGGAATCGCGAAAAAATGCAAAAATGGAGCAGTCGTCAACATATGTAACATCAATATAATTAGGCTTGATGTTGATAAGCTCGCAAAACAGGTTTGATCTCATTTATATTTTGTACATTACTCTGGTCCGTGGTAATGCTTAATTTAACATTTTGCATTATCCGTGTGTTTAGTCCAGTGGTATGATTCTTGCTTTTTGCAAGAGACGCGAGTTCGATTCTTGCAACACCCTATCCTGTATGCCATAATCGGTCATGAATCTATGGTCTTATGCATTGAGTCAATTACTCTTCTTGTTGATGTGTTATGGATGATTACAAGTTATGTTCATTACAAGTTTTAATGTCCATACAAGGTAGGTAAATGCTCATGAAAATTTTAAAACTAATAATAGCACATTTTTTTGCATTATTAGGCAGGTTAATATACAGGCAATTGAAGCACTTTTGTCTGAATATAAAACATGTAGCTGCGTTTAAATATAAACGCAGGTAAAAGTCGCACATCTACCTGCGCTTCGACATAATTGCACGTACAAGTTGGACATCTACCTGCATTTACTAAGAAGCGCAGGGATAATTTGTAAAATACAGCGTCCAAATACCAAAGTGCATCTATTGCCTGCTCCTTCGACATAAACGCGGGTATATGTATAATTTCACATGCACTAAATAAACTCGGGTAAATGAACTTCAACCTTAAACCCTAACCATACCCCCAACCCCAGCAACTGATTTTTTTGGACAATTCACTGCGTTTTGTAAACGCAGGTAAAAGTGCTTACTTATACCAGCGCTCACTCAAAAGCACGGGTAGACTTTTAATGACATAGCCTTCCCCAGCATCGTGCCTTCTTTTGTTGAAACACAAGGATTTTTTATAACTGCGTTTTGAAACGCAGGGAAAGACCTTTTAAAACGCAGGCAAAGACCATTTTTCTTGTAGTGGATCCGGTCATATCATTCAAGACAGCCCTATGATTTAAGATGAACGATTGCCACAATGCCATAGTTAGTAAACAAGGATTTGGAGCAACGATTCGTGCCATCAATGGTAATCTTGAATGTAATGGTGCTAACTCTGGAACTATCACTACAAGGGTTCAATACTACACAAACTATTGTAGGCAACTTGGAGTGAGTCCTAGAATAACCTTCGTTGTTGAAGAGATCGATCGAGTTTTAAAAGAGTTTATATTTTTTTTTGAAACGTTTAAAATTTTATTGCCATAACATGAGTGAAATTACAAGAG
>JAYMSR010000866.1:0-11928 GCA_036897825.1 Plantago rigida | reverse complement strand
AATCACATAACTACTGTAACTTTGCACTTGCCAAGTGCAAACTGCCAAGTGATAGTGATCTAAGCTTACAACTTTATCTTTGAAAATTCAAAAACAAATTACACGTAAACCACTTAATAAGTTACCCTGTCAGTATATCAACTGAAAAACATTTAATGAACAACTATATCGTCATATCACCATAAAACCTCCATATCACCAAAAAACTAACTAATGAGTAACCATATCAGCATACCTATGCAAAAACTAGTCAATAAGTAACATTGTCGGCATACCCGAAAGCAACAAATGAGTAACCATGTCAATTGATTAGCTTAACACTGCTTATCAAATCTTGCTTCAACACATATGAAACATCAGTTTGAAGAACACAAGTCCAAACACTTTCTCACTCAAAATGGAAACATCTCCTTGGATCCATGGCTTTCCTCGATTCACCCGCACCAACTGTTCGACAAAAAGCCTCACCCAACTTCTCAATATATTTTACTTTACCCTGTCTCATGATTAGCAGTGTTTCCCCTTTGTTTCTCTTTTCTTTATCCCGTCTACCTGCCGGCCTAATCCTCCAGTTTAAATTACCTTGCCACCTCATGAAAAAAACACAATTGTTGACATCTTCAGTAAAGAAATGGGTCTTGCTTAGTATAGATATATGCAATCCAAAAAGAAAAGGATTGTGAAAGAAAGCTAGAATCTTTGAATACCCTGATGCCTCTTTATATATATTTCTTACACTTTAGTCTCCTTACCTTCTTGTCTGTGTATATATGAGTAGTAGCTCTGTAAAGTTAATGTCTTGTGCCATACTGTTTCTGCTGCTTCATCAATTACAGGGTTGTATAGAGAATCTTCATGATTCATTACTCTTAGTTTAGCCCAAGTTATCTTACCAAACTTTGGCAGCTTTAGTCAACTAATTCTGACTTTTATTGGTCCTCTTTTTGGGTCTTGTCCTTTTGGAAACTGGGAAGTGGGGTATTTGTGGTTGATATAGTTGGTGGACTGCCATTTGTTTGTTTGTTTGTTTGTTTGGATAGTTAATTAATGGTTTTCTGAGTTGTGAGAACAATTATGTCATAAATTTGAAAGGAGCTGATCTTCATCGAAGAGGGCATTTATGGCTCCTGAGAGATAGATTGAGAGATAAAAGAGAGGGAATTTGAATTCAATTGAGTAAATTTGTGGTGATGAGGAGTTATTGAAGAGGAAAATTTCCTTCCTTTAAAAGAGGTATTTTTGGTCTTCTTGAAATACTGTATCTGGCAAGCATCCATGGCTCCTGCTGGCAAGACCTCTGGATTCCATCAAGAAGGAAATGACTGGTATTTCCTACTCTCTGTGTGTCTGCACGCGCTCGTGCATGCGTGCGTGCGTGTGTAAATATCTAATACTACTAATTTCTAGTGGAGGAACATTAATTAATGTACTGAAATTACTTTCTTTATTGATACTTCATGCTCCATTCAATTACTGTGTTTCTGAGCTCACATTATCTGCATCTGTTACAATAGATTGTGATCAATAGCTCAGAGCTAGATTGTATATCTAAGTATTCCTTAGATTGTGTATGGTTTCCCCCAGGTAGTTATCATAAGTTATTACTAGAGCATGGTAGGGAAACACTATCAAATTGTGGAGTTGCAGGCATATTGAACAGGATGGGACTAATTCGCAGTGAATTGTGTTTCTACAAAAATTGAATTTTTCATGATGTAAATGGTTTGTCCCATGCCAGGTTCAGCGATTCGAGGCTGCCAAGTGATATTACTGTGGTGGTGGATCATATAAGTTTCCATCTCCACAAGGTTAGTGCTCTTATGCCTGCATTTGAAAAGCTTCAAGCTAGATCAGTTTCCTAATTTATAGCAACTCTATGTGTGGAGTTTTCTGTGTTCTGGAATTTTTTTTTCACATGCCTGGTGGCAGTATGCCTAATTCTCTTAGGGATTGACTATCAAAATTATATGTTAGCTAGACCGAGTGCCATAATGTTGGGAGAATGCAAGAAGATCGTGCTCTTTGATTATTATTTTGTTTTCTGAAAGTGATTAGTCTCATATTCGCAACACAAATGTAAATTTAGGATATCGAGAATATCACAGGTCTTCTCTGTCCTGCTTATAGATTCCGAAAGTGATAAGTCTCTTATGGTGTACATTGTTCTCTGTGATTAAATCCAGAAATGATGCAGCAGGCAGTTATATGCATACTCGTGCGGAGTAAAGGAGTTGTTGCTATATGACTATATCCTGTCACCATAATTGTCATAATACTGTAATTTTTACCCTTAGTTTTCAGCTGATTTATATCTCTTCCGCAATCTACCACATAAGCAAACAAATTTTGTGGAAACACCAACAAATTGTGTCTAGACTTGTCCTGGAAACTTCTCAGCAATTCTTATTTGATACTATTACAAGTTCTGCATCTAATATTAAATGCTTCATTTTCCAGTTTCCTCTTATTTCAAGATGTGGAAAGATAGCTAATATCATTGAGGAATCTCAAAGTACCACCAACACGAAAGCCACAGTAACCCTCGAAGAATTTCCAGGTGGTGCTGATGCATTTTTCACGGCAGTTAAATTCTGTTACAATAGCAGGGTAGAGTTTACGCCTAGAAACGTCGTGATGATGTATTGTGCTGCCGACTATCTGGATATGACCGATGATTATGGCGAAGATAATTTACTTTCCAAATCAGAGTCTTTCTTCAACAAGAATACCCTAGGTCACTGGCAAGAGTGTATTTTGGCCCTCCAAAGTTGTGAAGCAGTCATTCCCAGGGCAGACAAACTTCAAATAATAACTCGATGTCTGAATTCTGTATCCGTGATGGTCTGTACAGATCCCAGTTTATTTGGATGGCCCATGTTGATGTATGGCAGTTTGCAGAGCCCTGGAGGTAGCATTTTGTGGAACGGGATAAACACCGGTGCAAAAATCCCTTGTACTGAATCTGATTGGTGGTTTGAGGATATCTCATACTTGGGGATTTATTTGTTCGAGAGGCTAATTAAAACTATGGAATTCAAGGGAATACTTTCGGAAAATTTAGCTCGTGCAATAATGTATTATTGTAAGAAGTACCTTCCAGGTTTGGGCCGGTGGCAGGGGGTCCAAAGTGGTAACATTAAAACAGTTACTAGTTTCAGCATGAAGCCTGCTGTAGTTGATCAGAGGGTGCTTTTGGAGACTGTTGTGAAATTACTTCCCGAAAAGAAGGGTAGATCTTTTTGTCGTTTTCAGTTGGGACTTTTACGTGTGGCTTTAATCTTGGGAGTTGATGATTCTTGCCAGGATTCTTTGGAAAGGAGAATAGGAGTACAGCTGGAGTTGGCAACACTGGATAGTTTGCTCATACCTACTTATTCAGATTCCGATAATTTGTATAGCACCGATTGTGTTGAAAGGATAGTTCATCATTTCGTATCTTCTGAACCATGTTTTACTTCTTTAACCCCACCACCATCTGATTTAGAGAGATCTCCATCATCTGGATGCTTGAGAAGGGTTGCGAAATTGCTAGACAATTATATTGCGGAAATTGCTTCTGATGTGAACTTGAAACCTGGAAACGTACGATCTCTGGCAATAGCTTTGCCAGAATGTTCCAGATCCTTGCATGATGGGCTATACCGAGGGTTGGATATATATTTTAAGGTTGATGCTCTCTTTCGTTTGCTTTTGCCTTGACTTCCATTTTTACTTGTTGAATTTTTTTTGCGCAAATCCTCAACACACCAATGTGCGCATTTCTTTCAAGAAACCAGTTAAGCGAGAGATTGTTACTTCAAGTAATATAATAACGCAATAAATGAGCAATGTTAAAGATTTTTTTGCAGCAGTTGTGACCTGAGACCAGAATTCTCGTTTGCATTTCCTGATATACTTTGTTGAAATCACACAGGCACATCCATGGCTGTCGGAACAAGAGCGGGAGCAACTGTGCAACATCATCAACTTCGAGAAGCTCTCAATCGATGCTTGTGCCCATGCTTCTCAAAATGAAAGGTTGCCACTTAGGGTCATACTTCAAGTTCTGTTCTTCGAACAGATGCAGTTGAGAACTGCTTTAGCCGGCTGCCTTCATGTTCTAGATACTGAAACTGCACAAACTGGCCCCTTAACTGCCCCTAGTGAAGTGACTGGTCAAATAGTCCAGCGAGACGGATGGGTGACCGTAGTCCGCGAGAACCAGGTGCTTAAAGTTGACATGGAAAGGATGAGGTCCAGAGTTGGAGAACTCGAAGAAGAGTTTACTAAAATTAAGGATGAGATGAATAAAGTCACCAAGTCGCATAGTTATCTCAGTTCTCCAGGCTTTCTTGCTAGGAGGTTGGGTTGCAGACTACTTCCTAGATACTCTGATGCACACCCAGACATCGTGGAGAGCACAGGACCCTCTCCAAGACCATCAGTCGAACAAGCACAGTCATCTAGGCACCGAAAAACTTTATCTTCGGTTTGAAAATTCCAAATACCAAAATCAGTTAGGGCTAGTGTTGTTCCTCAGGAAAGCTGCATCATAGCGCGGACTCAAGTTCTTACAGAAGATATCGGAACATGTGTTTAGCTATCTCCAGCTGAGATCCTCTTTACGTGCATGGATAACTTGCTACACCATGTTTAACATATCCTGTTGTGCAAAAATCTTGAAGTTTGAAGAACCGTGTCAAATTGTGCTAGTGAATCACCTTTCTCCATTTATCGTTTTCTTCAAGCAGCCACCGCAAGTCCCGTGTCAAGGAACCAGGGAAACGGTCTAGTATGTAAACCGTACTGTATTTTCTGCAGAGCCATTGGCAATGCACACTAGACTTTTTTCCCCTGAGGTGCTGTTTATCCATAGAAACTTGAATGAGAGCAAATACAGTGTTGTAAGTGTTACTGCTACATATGTATTACATATTTACATGTACTTGTGTCATGCATCACTGGCTTCTGTAGTATCTAACATGTAATACACTTATAGCGAATGGTTCTTGTGAAATGTTCACATTTTCTTCTGTTAATGTTCCCTTTTATTTTCTCATGGGCACAATGTTTACAAACAAATGAACAGAATACAGTAAAAGATTATCTTCACCATCGACAAACAACAGTTAAGCTAAGCTTGCTTAATTGACTGTATATTTCACAACTCCAGGAAAGTGAGTGTTCAGGAAATACTCCTCCCAGCTGATGATTTTGGGATCAAAATAGAACGTCTCCGTCTCAACTCCACTTTCTTTCGCTGCCCGTTGAAGTTTCACAGTATTCGTATCATCATAGCTGTGCAATATCAAACAATGCTAACCCTGTCCATCAAACAAAACTGTCCATTTGCATTTGTGACATTTGTGAGTCATACTATTGAAACCATGAGGACATAACACATATACTTACCGTCCTTTGAATAACACATAAGGTTGATAAAGCTCCATCATTCGCATTACGAATTGGAGTTTCCTGCGTTGTTCATGATATTATCCGTGGAAATATTGGCAACAAACATTGTTCAATATCTGCAGTCCCTAAATTAACACAATTGACAGCTAAAGTTAAACATTGTTCAATATCTGCCGAAGCTGAATGAGAAAGATCATGTTCAAAATACAAAAGCAAACAAGTACCTTTAAACCCAATGTGTGGCGAACTGCAATGTACCTCTTGAAGCTGTCCATTGTGTTCAACACTTTAAATTTGCCAACTATTACAAGTTTTCCATCCTTATTAATCCAGGGTTGCTTGCTGAAGTACCGATAACCATAAATATGGAACCAACCGATCTCAAAAGGGTTCGATACAGATGTACCAACATGGTATATAGTCTGAGATCTAGGTCGGTTAGCTTGAGCAACCATGGCTACAATCATTGCGTTCACCACCATGTCTGCTGGAATCTGCGTTACTCTCTCAGTAAGATGTTTAATCTATGTTGAAATCAGAAAAAGAACATAATTGAGCTCACCATGTCTAGTATAGTATCAGGGCCACAAAGGAAAAATGACAACTTTCCGTTTCAATATCCAACAACGAAACTATCAATTGTTCTGCATTGCGAATCAATAATATCTATTAAGCATGAATGAAGGTGAATGTCACAGAAAGTAATAATCCAAATTAAACATGGATGGTATGATTTACTTGAGCCCTTCAATCCAGCCAGGAAAGGGTTCTTTGTATGTACTTGTCACAATGGTAGAACGTACGATAACAAGAGGCACATGATCTTTTAATTGTCCGATCAGCATCTCTCCCATTGCCTTGGTGAAAGCATACGTATTTGGCCATCCAAACTTCCTTGCCCTGTTATATCAGAGAACGGTTATGGCTGAAGAATACAAGCTAATGTACCTCAACGGTCTATATGACAATAGCGTTTTTCTAGTGCATGGTTGCAAATGCTTCCGATCATTAAAAGTACTACTACCAAAAAAAAGACAAGTGATTATGAGAATCAGCTCTAGAGATGCTTCCTCACATCAAGTTTTTACAACTGTAAATATTTATTGAAAAAAAATCACTTATTATACAATTGACACATGACAGTACTAGTGTTACCTTTGAATTCCCAAATCTTTCATGGCTGATTTAACAGAAACTTCTGATAGATTCTCAGCATTCAATTGTTCTAATGTTTGTTCAATTAACGTCTTCTCTGCATCAATGTCCAATCCAGTTGTTCCATTGAGCGTCTCCACCATCTTGAATGGGGTTTCAAATATGAGTCCCTCTTTCTCACCGGAAACATAAGCTGAAGCACATCACTGTTTTCGTCAGCGCCTAAATTAACAACACACTATAAATTCGTGCATTTTAAAGTATGATCAGCCGAAAGTCTTCCTACCAGTCGATACGTGAAGTAGCACTTTTAATCTGGCACATTTTTTTGAGAAATTGATGACATTCCTAGCTCCCAGTGTGTTTATTCCTAGTGCGATGTCATATCTGAGTGCAAAATCATATCAACGAAATCAGGACGTCGTTCATCAATATATATGAGTTATTAAAAAGCCAAACAAATTGACAGACTATATTATATACCTTTCATCAAATCTGGTGGTGGCTGCTAAGTTAACCACAACATCAACTTCTTTACACATTTCTTCCAGCAAACATGAATCTTTCACACCCAATTTTTCGCACGCAATATCCCCAGCTACAACTGTAACTCTCTGGGACAAAAGGGAGCTCAAATTTTCCCTGAATTCATCTTTCAGAACCCTGAACAGGTCCTTTGCAATAATCTGTGCATGCATACATAACGGAACAGTGAACAAAATTCAATCTTGATAAATGCACATGCAATACAAAACTTTTTGACATCACATAAATGACATGGTGAAAGGTATTTACCTCTGACTCGAAACGTTTAATGGCCGATTCGGTATCTGCAGCCCTCAGAAGCAGGTAGAGTTTCTTGACATTTGGTTGTTCTCTCAGAATCTTCTCAATGAAAACTGCATTGATGAATGGAAGTGCTGATCATTTACGATCATTTACATCGACAATTAAGTAGCAACTTGATCAGTCTACTTTTGTCAGACATTTTTGCATGCCCCTGTGATGATTTGGTAGACAATTGTACCTCATAAAAAAACACTAAGTGCAACCTGCTGACAGTACTTGTACTAAAACCATAGAGCAATACATATTAAAATGGCATAACATCTACATAAAGTTTCTTTCTGATCAAGTTAAATTAAGATCATAGCTAGAGTTAAGTTTGTGAGAGGAGAGACAGAGAATGTGACATACTCTTAGCAAGAAAGCCAGTAGCACCGGTGACGATAATCGACTTGTTCTCAAGAAACTCAACAATGCTGCCCAACTCCATTGATTGATTGGGAATAAGAATCAAGATGACAGTGTTTTAGTGTACATGTTGCAAGCTTGGATTTATACTACAATTTTCATCCATGCCAGTACCATCTTAAATTTAAACCACATGGACCATCTCTAATACCACAAGTAACATCTTAAACGTATCATCTCCATTCCGGAGAAAATCACGCTACAAAGACTCAATCCCATCACCTCACTTATAACTCTAGCTCTCCTCACTTATAACTCTAGCTCTCTTGCCACTTGACCACCTTATGAGTAAATTAAATTTTAAGTTAGTTGTTAAAATCGATTTGTCTATATTTAAATTTAATGCTCCAACTAAACCATGGCTTCACCTTGCCCTCTTGACATGGGAGAGCTGAGAAGTTGGGCAGGGAAGTGGCCAAGTGGGCATTAATTGCCTAAGCCGGCCACAAAATGTTGAATTGAGTTGTATCTCAAATGTATACTGATTAGTGACTGTTTGGTAAAAATGTTTGTAAACTGTTTGGCTAACGATTAAATTGAAAAAAATCAGGTTAAAATTGGTGTTTTCAATCAGGTTTTGTTGATTTTAGCCGATTGCCAAACAAGCACTTGCACTTGGTGATTGGCTAAATTGTTTGGTCGAGGTTTTAGTCCAGTCCAATTTCAGTTAGTGAATGTTTTGTTGGGTTTTGATATCTCTAAGAACTTGGAAAGGCCTGTGAAAACAAACTATTATGGTACTGTGCACCGATCGGATCATTGTATTCCTCCAAGAATACAAGAATACGTTAGCATATAAACAAGGGAAGGATACTTCGACCAAGGTCAAGGTTAAGAATAAAGGCAACTTGATATTGAAGTATTAATATAAATGAATAGATTTCAAACATCTCTAAAAATTCAAACTTTTAGATGCGGTGGAAGTCTATTATGGTATGATAGACTCTGACTCACGTACGTCAGGAGACAATCTCCATCCTATATTAAATCTACACTCGAATGTTCTCCTCAAAAAGGTTGAAGCTATATTAAATCTACACTCGAATGTTCCCCTAAAAAGGTTGAAGCTGACCATGTATCACTTCCTAGTTTCTACACCATGTTTACTCAACAACAATCCTGGAACTTGATAAGATTAAGAATAAAGGAAAAATAAATAGGCAATAGTGCATTGAGATGTTTACTCAAGTACTCAACATCACATCAGGTTATTAACAGATTGTTTGGCCAAGAACTAAAATTCAAAAAATCGAGTTAAAATACTTACAAGATATTCGAAAAACAATTTAAATTATAAAAATCAAGTTAAAATAGATGTTTTAATTAAGTTTTTGTGATTTTGATGTTAGAAAAGAACACTTAAAAATTAACTCAAATTTTTATTCCTGTACCTCTATGAGAATCGACACCATTCCCAATGAGATGAATCAATCCGACTTTCACTATTGACACAACTCCCCTCAATTACAACAAAACTTCCCCAAAACATATAAACATACAACAAACACATTTCATTTACTCACAAAGATAAAATCCCACACATTCCACCCTCCTCCTCACCATCAATGCATCAACCTAATTTGCACAAACACTCCCTCACCAAACTAACCAAAACCCCTTAAACTCACCACTCCAAACATGGCCACCACCACCATTAACCACTCCCTCACATTCATCCTCCTCCTCCTCACCACCACCACCGCCGCCATTACCGTAGGCGGCGGCGTAGGCGTTGGATCCGGCGGCGTCTGGATAGGCGGCGGAGTCAGCATTGGCCCAACAAGCCCATCTCCCACAGACTCAAAACAAACCACCTCCTTCACAGCTCTCCAAGCCTGGAAATCCACAATCACCTCCGACCCACTCGGCATCCTAGCCTCATGGACCGGCCCAAATGTGTGCTCTTACAAAGGTATCTTTTGCTCCGAAACCCGAGACTTCATGGGCAACCCATCTGGCAATTTCGTCGTTGCATCCATAGATCTCAACCATTGCAGTTTGCAAGGCACACTCGCTAAAGAACTCTCGCTCTTAACCGACCTGTCGATTCTCCATCTCAACAGCAACCGGTTCACTGGCACTGTACCTTCCTCTTTCCGGGACTTGCAGTCTCTCACTGAACTGGACCTGAGTAATAACAAACTCTCCGGCCCATTTCCGAACTCAGTCCTCTACATTCCCAATCTGCTCTACCTAGACCTCAGATTCAACGACTTCTCAGGCCCAATTCCAGAAGATCTCTTCGATAAAAAGCTAGACGCCATTTTCCTAAACAACAACCAATTCGAAGGCGAATTGCCTGAGAATTTGGGGAATTCGCCTGCTTCGGTTATCAATTTAGCGAACAATAAGTTCACCGGTTCGATTCCGTTCAGCTTGAGCTACATGGGGATTAAGGAGATTCTGTTTTTGAACAACCAGCTCACTGGGTGTATACCGCAAGGAGTTGGGCTGTGGACCGATTTGCAGGTTCTGGATGTGAGTTACAACTCGTTGATGGGGCATTTGCCTGACACGTTGTCTTGCTTGAGCGACATTGAGGTGCTCAATTTTGCGCATAACAAGCTGACTGGTGTGTTGCCTGATTTGGTTTGTTCGTTGAAGACACTGTTGAATTTGACTGTGGCGGCCAATTTCTTTTCCGGGTATGATTCGGATTGTGACAAATTGTCTTTCCGGTTTGATTTCTCGTTCAATTG
This sequence comes from Plantago rigida, assembly GCA_036897825.1. NCBI lineage: Eukaryota > Viridiplantae > Streptophyta > Magnoliopsida > Lamiales > Plantaginaceae > Plantago > Plantago rigida. The sequence goes on along the minus strand of JAYMSR010000866.1, from coordinate 1,426 downwards.
TATACCGGGAAAAGGGTCACAGAGACCGGACTGTTCTGGTGCGCCCAGTGGTGGACTGAGTTGCCTCAGGATCCCTTCGGCTAAGCCGTTGGGATGTGGGATTCTGTTGGAGGCTCAAATCGGACCGATTCCGTGACTCGGTGTTGTCATGTCATTAGTGGGAACTAAGTAACGGAGTAGTAGTGGTTTGTTTAATTAATTAATTAATGTGATTTGATTTGATTTGTTTTGGTGAAGCAAAATCTTGTAATTGTATGGTGGTGGTTCTCTTTTGGATAACAGAAGGAAGGAAGGAAGAAGAGAATGAAAGAGGAAGAAGATCACATCACATGACATCCCCAATTTATTACTAGGTTCTTGAAACAGAGATACTATTAATGACAATGAAGTTGTCCTAATCTTGTTACACTATAGTATTATTGAAAATTTGTCTAAATTATTTCTTGTAAGTATGTTTATGGTGAGAGATTTGTTTGACTAGGGTTTCTGGATGTGTGTGGGGTTATATTGTAGTGTTGACCCCCATCTAAAATTGTTACAATTTTTATTATTTTTTGGCATTTCACTATTATAATTTTTTTATAAAAACTACTAGTGGGACCACATTACTTTAACTCATTTACAATTATATATTTATAGTCCATATGTAATTTACCATTCAATTAATATCTTATTATATTTATTTTTAACCATAAAATTTTGTATCTACATGTACTTTTATGTTTTTTTCATAAAAATTGTGTTTTTAACAATTGTAACACTTTTACCGAAACGGATTAATATTATTTATCTAACACTATCAAAAAATTATAATGTTGTGGCTCGTGATAAGGTGGTAGCATGTTACTACATTGACAGTAAGATTTAAACAACGGTTATGATAATAAATAAGCAGAGGCCACATATTTAAGTCCCTACGCCAATGATAAGTCTACTTACACATTAACTAGCTGCCAGTGGGTACAAGTCTATAATATATTGTATCAATAAAATACATAACATTTTAGTGATACAATCTATACGAAATAAGGTTGACGACTATCACACAATTGTATCATGTTTATTATGCATGTATTGATAAATTCATAATATATTGTTGACTACAATATTAGTATTTCATATTTAAATACACTATCTATAATAAAAGCTAAAAATTACTGGCAAAGATTGCACATTTGCACTAATAGTAAATACAGTTGCCAACTGCATGATGGCAGGTTGCTATGATATTGCACCACCACTCGTTCTGTTGTGAATGAATGCATTACAACTTTCATATTTGATCATAAATGGTCAATAAAGCCAATACTTCACTATATGTATGATTACTTACTAGCAGCCACTATCAACATCTCTAGCTATTATTATGACTACTATTTAAAAAAAATATTGGATTGGACAGGATAATTCAAAAATATTGGGATTT
>JAYMSR010000865.1:0-11932 GCA_036897825.1 Plantago rigida | reverse complement strand
CCAGAAGAAGTATGGAAAGGCACTCATTCTGACTACTCATATCTCAAGGTTTTTGGATGTTTAGCTTAGGGCTGAGCATCGGACCAGACCGGACCGAGGACACATACATGCAAACCCCGGACCGGACCGAAACCGTCGGTTCTCAGTTCAGACCGACGTGGACCGAATTTTCAGAAAATTCCAGTCTTAGAATTTCCCTTCATCACTTTTGATATCATTTCCAGAACCCTATCCATTTTCTTTTCCACTTTTTGCTCCCACACATCAATCACCCCACTCCTTATCTCTATTTCTCCATTTCTCTCTCTCTCTCTCACACTTCCATGTTGTGCAAGTCAAGTCCCCACAGTAGCTAGAATCAGCCTTTTTTCCTTCTTCTAAACAGTCTTCCTGTATGCATCTCTACAAAACTCACATTCTTCTTCATCACTTCATAAAACACTCTCTCTCTCTCTCTCTCTCTAAAATCACAGAGGAGCAGTTACAGACTTACATTAATGGCGGACACCTCCGTACAATAGCTGTCTGTCTCACTTGCTACTATCAGTCTTCTTATCCTCTTTTATCACACGTCACACTCCGTATTATTAATTTATTCTATATAATACATACATACTTGATACATACACATATTGCGCACTGATGGATTTGATGGAGGGAGTAGGCGAGAGTTCATCGCCGCCGCGGAGCTACGGCAGCTTCGGCGGAGGAAGTAGCGGCGGACAGGATGTGATCAGGAACGATGTGTATAATCGTCTCATGGAAACCGAAAATGAAGAGGCGGTTAATAATCCTGGTTTCCGTGACCAGCTGGAAGCTCACTTCAATCGCCTTCCTCCGAGGTTGAAAATGAGTTGAATCGCTCAATTTTATTTGCAGTTTCTGTTGATTGCTGTTTATTATGCATATTGTTGATCAATTCTGTTCAATTGCTTGAGACATTCTGTTGTTTACTGCTGTTTATATATACGTATGGATTATTGTTTACAGCTTCTGTTGATTGATTGTTGTGTATTCTGCATATGTTTGTTGATCGATTCTGCTCAATTGCCTGAGGCATTTTGTTGTTTACTGATATATTATTATATATATTTATGTTTATGTTTACATGTATTCACTTGAATTGTTCGTGAAGCGCATAGTGTTAGAAAAGAGCTTGACCGATTCAATTTTACTACTGTAGGATTATGATATCGATTCAATGTTTGGCGGTTGAGTGAAATGATTTATGCCATATTATGTCTCCAGTTGAATTTTGTTGATGAAAGCTCATGTAAAGTCACAGAACTTACTTTAAGTGTATTGGTAAATGCAGATGGTGGAGATATGGTTCCTGATTTTAGTTATGTAATATATGGTCACTGTTGTTTGACTTGTTTCCATAAATGCTGTTTCAGTTATTCGTTCCGAGTGTTCTGGCAGAGCGATTTGTTAAGTTTGGGATGATTGTGTTATTTTTCAGTTACGGGCTGGATATCAATCTGGATAGAGTTGAAGATGTTTTGTTGCACCACAAACTTCTTGCGAAGGCGAAAGATCCTGAAAACCGACCTGCTTTCCACATCCGCTTTTTAGAGGTACGCTCTCATATGAGCTGACATTCCATCGTGCTCAGCTTGAGGGCCCACTCTAACTAGCTGAAGAATGTTCTTATATCGAGTGGCAATAAGTTTATTCAAGATATTTCTTCGAGTTGTTAAGCGTAACTGGCAGTATTTTGTACATGCTTTGAGCTTCTCAATAAAAAGTGTTAAAGGAGATAAGAGTAAGATTGCATGTTTTTTCCTGGAGTATGTTTCTACTTCCCGTGTTTCGATTGTTGAACCGAATTGAAGAAGGAACTTGAACAAAAGTCGGGTGAATGTAAATATAGATTTACTGTAGAGTTTTTGTTTCTTTTTATAGAATTCAGTGGTAAAGCACATTAGTATTCAAATTCATTCAGCCAATAGTCTTGAATTGGCTACAGTAAAATCACTTGGTTGGAGATGCTGAGTTTCAAGTCAAGTGTCTGAACCAAGCATGCCAAGCATGCGAAGGATGTCAAATTTATTCATATTTCTATAATCTTTATACACGTAAATGTAGCTAGTACCTTAGAAAAATTGATATTGTTTGTAACTCACATAATAATCAAAGATTCACAGTATCTATTTGTATGCTATAGCACCCTTGCTAGTTGTAATTCTTGTCACTTACTGTCAGCCTAATCCTTCCCCTATGTTAACTACTTCGTGCATGTTGGCTTATTTTTTGCAGTAAGGAATGTCCTGTAAAGAATTCTAGACATAGTATCTGCATATTCTGTGTCCTCTAATGTGTATGTTTTCCCAGAATGTGTCTTCCGGAGCTGATGACGTTGATGAACAACAAGTTTCAAGTGCGCCTCCTGCTTCAAACTCGCATGAAAATGTCGATGATGACCAATTACTAAACCAGAGGTACCTGCTGTGTTAATATTTGGCTCAGAAATCTGTGAAGATATTAACAAATCTTATGAAATTAACTTGCTTACTTAGCCTGGGTCGTTATTGAGTATGTATGTCCTTGTATATGTTCCACTAGTTCTTAGTTTTTCACTTCCATATTGTGAGTTGTAGGACTTGCTCTGGTAACGTGGAGACGTGCTCTAAGCTTGAGGATTTAAACTTGGATGTCAGAAAAAATTCCGGAGAAATGAGCAGGGTTAATCATGAAGCAGGAGTTGCGGGAAGGTAAATTCTTCTGTCATGATCTATTGTGCTGTTGGACTTGAATTGGAATTTCTTTTAAGTACCAGATTACAAGGAATCTCATCTACAATCCTGTTTGTAGTTTGACGTCCACTGCGTGGCTTGGTGTAGAGTTGCTAGTTAATTATTTGTGCATGCAGAAAGATTTCATGTCATAGATGTGCAGAAAGTATATCAATGAACAATTAAAATCCTTCAGTTCAAATATTAGAACCCCAGCGTCAAACTCTTTATTGGCGAATGAGCAAGTGGCTAACTCGAACTAAACTAGAATCCTCAAAAACTGCTTCCCCATACTCTCTCATTTCCTTGGAGCCAAGTTGGTTATTCCAAAATCTCTATTTATTTATACAATTACTTGAAGAGCCCAAGAGCTTTGAAAGGACCAGCTCTCCTCCCGCGGACATGAAAATAGCTTTAGATAATGCTGGTTTCTTATGTTAGCATATTCCTGCTGGGCACGTAGTGATTAGTAGGCGACATCTAAAGTTTCTCACCTCAGACTACTTCATCTCTAAATGATTAACAGGAATTTTTTGCAATCGGAACATTGAAAAAAATATTTGAATCTTCAGTCATAACAAACAGGCCTAGAACCAGTTTGTTGATAAAATTGAGTAAAAGCGTATACATTTATAACTGCTTTCTTGTGGATGTATAAGATATGATCAATTCTGAGATTAGATCCTTTTTATATTACCTGTAGCGTTTTTATATCACATGTATAAATGCTTTGACTTGGATGTGCAAAGATACAAACAGTTCTGAAGACTAGATTCTTTTAGTTCATTCATGCCTCTCTCTTAAAAATTCTTTTGTGTTACACAGCCTGACAAATATATTGTTTGTTCTCTCCCTAACGTAAGAGTATCAATTATTCAATTGATGCATGGTGCAGGCAAGAAGCTTCAGATTCAATTGTTCATGAAATAATTTTCTCGACGGCCGACAAGCCCAAGCTTCTAAGTCAGGTAGTCCACGAAGGACTCCTGCTTTATTTACGTAGCTGTCCTTTCCTGTGATTACGAATTGTGCATATCTGATGTTGTTGCCATGGATGTTGGTTGATGATTCATTGTTGCTTCAATTATTACTCCAGCATCGTTGAAATGGACACTATGTTTTTCTCATGACTAGCTTCCACAAGTTACCACTTATTCTCACATTAGACAAAAATATATTTTTTTGGGAAGTTCAGCTCTGCTAACTTCGTCTTTCATGACTGGGTTGTTTTTGGAGCATCTACCATGCTTTTAGTGATTCTTTCTATCATTTCTTTCTCTCCTCATCATAAACATCTTCATTTGTTTCCTGTTTATTTCACGGGGCAGTGCAACAGCCATGATGTTTTACAGCATAATCTTTTTAAGTATATTGCCCATTACAATGTGTTAGTTTGTGCTGAAGGTTGAAGTAAAATTGCATTATTTTACCCTGTCATTTCTAGTGATTTTGTAAACTAGACATTTTTTGCAGAATGATTCTTTGAAGTTACTGGCGATTTCTCGTTCTTGCAGCTTTCTGCTTTGCTGTCTGACATAGGACTTAATATTCGTGAAGCTCATGTATTCTCTACGGTTGATGGCTATTCATTGGATGTGTTTGTTGTCGATGGATGGAAACACGAGGTACCCTCTTGCTTATGTTTCCAAATTCTCAATCATATCGTCGCTTTCTAAAATAGGATTTTGCATGTTAAACGTCCAATTTGGAAGACGGGCTTTACTTGAATTAGGTTGAGCTTACACCTGCATGTTGAATGTAATTGCTCAACTACTGTGCCAGTCTATTGTATCCATGAAGCTTGTTTGTACATTATGAACTGAATCATTGTATGATGAAGGGGCTCACTTATTCAACAGGGTCCACTCTTATGATAAACAACATACATCACGCTGAACGTTGGCTGTTGAAACAAGAGACTTTCTAGGACATACCACAAAAATACATTATTAATCATAATCATTATTTGACAAGTATTGTTGAGTCATACTCGCTTAATATCTGTTATTGTGTGTCAAATGAATTTGGCATATATAAATAGCTATAGCATTCTGTCCTTGTATCAATAACACCAGTGGCATGAATCTATTTGCCCCCTTCCCCATAAAAAAACAGTGAGATTGTAATTAATTTAAAATTTTAAATGGTTAGAAATAAGTATCCTGATATTTCCTAATTAAGAAATGCCGTTTGATGGAAACTGAAAATCAAGATCAAGAAATAGAAACTTATTTTTTTTAAACTTGACCTCATTTATTATTCTTTTATACAAGTAGCGGGGAAAGAAAAATAACCGATCTCATTTTAAAATCTATTAGGACAAAATGGCTGCAGTTCATGTTTACTTACAAACATGTGTCATTCGATGTATTGTTAATAGTCATTCTTAGATCATATGACCAAACTTAATTGAGATATTAATTATTTGTATACGTTATCAGTTGAATGTTTCTACAATAGCCTGATGACAAGCTTTGCTCTATGGAAATGCTGATGACTTTGCAATATCTTGTCTAGGATACAGAGGATTTATATGATGCAATGAGAAAAGCAATTGCTGTAAGCGAGGTAATTATCCCTGTTCCCTGCTTAGCACAGTCGATTCATGTTTCAATTCATACAAGACAGTCAAAAGTTGTATATGTCGAAGCCCTAGTTCATTCAGACCTACTCTTTAGTTAATTGGTAAATGAGTCTGGTGAACTTTGGAAATAAGCTTGACCAAGTTCTTGATAAGTCAAGGTGCTAAACAGCTAAACTGCTAAAGTGAACGTTAAGTTAGTTTCTGGATAAGTTTCTAAAGAAAATGATTGCACGATTTCTTCTCATGCATTCAGCTGAACATACTGTTGGCACTTGATTATGGTAGTGTCCATCATATCTGATCACATTCTGCATGTGTCAAAGCTTAAACGTGATTATTTGTTTGTTTTGTCAAATTCTATTCAAACTTTTTTCGATAGTTAGCTTGGAATTCAGTGAAGAAGCACGCCAAGTAGTTCCTTTTTTTTCCAAGTATTGAGCGGGAGGGAAGGTATTTTAGGTAATAGGTATCTTGTATTGAATTTAGATTATACTCTGCAAACTTTCTTTGGTTAGCTTCATGTATTCTTTTACAGTGGTTAGTTCTTTGTAATGCCACTCATCTGAGAGACAAATGATTTGTAGTCTTTAGTTTTACAGTTTGTCACTCATAATATTTAGCTGCAAATCAGTCTTGTATTTTAATTTTTTGCTTTGCGTGGTCAAGGGAACATGGTCTGGTGCTTTCCACACTCAGACAATTGTGGATAAAGCTATTGCTGCACAAATACCATGTGAAGATTGGGAAATAGATTGGAGATTGTTGAAGGTGGGGGAAAAGGCTGCTGCCGGATCTTGTGGAGATTTGTATGTTAACAATGCCTTGATGTTTGCTTTACCCCTTTTCATGTTCATTTCCCTAAACATCAAGTGTTTTGACAAGGTATCACGGAGTATATCGTGGTCAGCAGGTGGCTATTAAACTCCTCAAGCCTGAGCACTTAACCAGGTCTGCGGAGGTTGAGTTTTCACAGGAAGTTGCCGTCTTAAGGTTGTTATGATTCTTGTGCGCGCTTGTTTGTTTTTTGCTTTTAGTCTGCATGATGAATTTGTTAGGATTAACTTTGAGTTGGAAAACAATGAGAAAGTTTTATAAAACAATTTAATATCTGGGCTGGACATGTCTAACAAATTGAATTTAAGTTGAGTTTAATAGGAACACATATAATCCTCTGATCTAGAAGCATGTCATACTCGCTTTTGCTCTAAATGTTTCAATGATATTTTAATTCTCGTGTTGCTGTTACTTTGGTGCAGGCAGGTACAGCATGAAAATATTCTGCGTTTCATTGGTGCTTGCAAAAAGCCACCAAACCTTTGCATAGTTACAGGTACCCCTTGCTCTCTATGCTGCACTTAGTTTTGTTTTGTTTCTCTATTTCATCAAATCGAAGCCTAGATTGTTTTTATAAGTATTTTGTACCCAAAAACATCTCAGCTCTTGGAGTGTACAATGGTTACATAAAATTTGGTTAAGGCTCTTATTCTTATGATTATCTGTTTAATCTTAAAGGTTCTTCGTTATTTTGCTATTTTCCATTTTCCTTACTTTGTTACTGCTCTGTGATTCTGTTCATGTCGATGACTATCTTGCTTTTAGAATACATGCCAGGAGGAAACCTATTTGATTATTTGCATAAGAAAAAACGTGCCTTGAAGCTCCAGCAGTGTCTGAAATTTGCAATAGATATCTGCAAAGGAATGGAGTACCTGCATCAACAAAATGTTATACACAGGGATTTGAAGACAGCAAATTTGCTTCTGGACAACCGTATGGTAAGATAGTCGGAAATTCAATCTAAATACTGTAAACATTACGTATTTATGGCACATGATAGCCTGTCCTTCCACTCTATAACATGAACTCCTTTTCCTTACATATTTTGCTGCATCAGTCAACCCTCACACATTGATTGGTGATGAATTTGTTTCAAGGTTGTTAAAGTCGCAGATTTTGGGATTGCTAAGTTCCAAACTGCGGGTGGAGCGATGACAGCAGAGACTGGAACATATCGGTGGATGGCACCTGAGGTATAAAGTTCTTTCTTTCTTTCTTTTTTAAATATTAAACCAATTTACACGGCGTCAGACTTGTTCAGAAGGATGAATTGCACTGAAATTTTCCAATTTTCCATTAACAGGGAATCAGCAAAACCATTTATTAGCACACTGAGATACACACTTTTACGTGGAGTTACATTACCAATTTACCATTAATGATACTGTGCAATATTTCTTTTGACTTCTGAAACTGCTTGATTACCTTTGTGTGATATGAGAATAGTGAACCTCAGTTTTTAACAATTATGTTGTGTAGAAAGTACAACTTTTTAGGAACATTCTACCTGAAGGAGGGAATGGTGCTAAAATCTGCCCTTGCCCCCATTCCTCATGGAAGAGTTAATGAATAGCAAGGATGAACATACACACACAATACTTTCAAAACTCCCAGAATTTTTTAAAAAGCATTTGCATTGGTTTACTGTTTTTCCATGTGCGATTATGGATCTAGAATTCAAGCTCAGTTAATGCATTATCTCCTTTTTTTGCGGTTAGGAGAATATATCAACTGAATATATCTCTTGTTATACCTTGTTCCACAGGTTTTAACTCATCAACAATATGATCAGAAAGTAGATATATATAGTTTTGCCATAGTTCTTTGGGAGCTGGTCACGGCGAAGGTGCTTCTTATATGTCTATCTTTATCTTTGATAAATTATGATTGAACTTGAAACCACAAAATGTTGAAGACACTATACTAAATGGATTATGATTACAACTTTCCTGCTTGCTTGTAGATTCCTTATGGGGGCATGAGTCCTCTGCAAGCTGCTCTTGGAGTAAGAGAGGTTCGTGAATTTCTTCTATTTATTTGTTTTCTAAAAGCCCTGTACTCTACATTTATGGAACAGATGCAACATTAGGGGTAGCCTCAGAATAAATGCCTGCATGGCTCACAATAATTAGAATTTTATGTTTCAAGGAATGATAAATCTAAATCCAAATTTTACATTGTAAGCAAAAAAAGTTGTTGGTAAGGGATAAATTGTTGAGCATCGCTTCCAGCATCAGATATATGCATCTTAGTTGCAAATTCATTATGTAGCCTCAGCAAAGGGGATATTTTGAACTTCCAATCAATAACTGGCTGAACCAGAACCCAAGTAAAACTGAATTCCTTCCTTTGTAACTGTCTTCCTGCAAGCTATGATGACTGCATGTGCATCTTGATTTTCTTGGTTTGTTTTGTATGTTACAGGGCCGTCGACCAGAACTCCCAGAAGATACGCACCCAAGGCTACTGGATTTGATGCAGAGATGTTGGGACCAAGCTCCTGCTTATCGCCCATCCTTTAGCGAGATTAAAGTTGAACTTGAGGAACTCTTGCATGAGGTGCAGGTATACACATCCTGTTTTCCTTGATTACCTTCATTTTGCAGGAGAAAAAGATATTGATTTTAATAAATAATAGCTGGATCTCTCCACTTTGCCATGTTTTGTATATTTAGTTATTTACCCACCCCCCAAAGGAAAAAAGAAAATAACCAACCAGCCCGAACAGACATGACATATAGCTCCTGGATGTCACATTATTTCTCCTCTTATATGTTCAAATGACTGGGGAGGCCATTGAAAAGGGATACATAGTGGAGAGCTAGATGTAATTTTGACCGTCTATAAATAATAAATGCATTCTGGTGTAACTTCTACAGGGCAATGAGAATGTTCCTGCTAGCGGATGCTGAGTGTATAAAATGCATTGGCATAAACAATAGTGAGTGAAGGAATTTAGGCTTGCTTGTCTTTCTACCTTGGATATAGAGTTTGATTCTAATATTCACATGGCGTGGAGGCACTCGATACAGGGAATTTATACTTGTGTCGTTAATCCTTGGCTGTTAGCAATTTTGATTAGGAAGTTGGCACCAATGCCTGTATATACAAAGTTTTTTGAGGCCAAAGGAGATTTGAGTTTCCTCTATTTATAAGTATACAAACGGTTGTTTCTCTTATAAGAAGGATGGTTTTGGTTCATATATGTTAAATTGCTATGTTACACCCTCCCTGATAAATTGTTTCAGACCTTTTCAAATCGATTTGTAAATTAATTTGATTTTCGTTCATATGTTCATCTATTTTTCAATTTCAAACATGTGGATTTTATTTCATGTGGGCATCAAATTTTGAAGTGAATGTATTAGATTAAGGGATAATTAAAGCCAACATTAGTGAAAGATCTTTTCTTTTTTAAATTTATGTCAGGAAGTTTCAAAGTGAAATTTTATTTTAATTTATGTCAGGGATTTAAAACTTATAACATCTCTAAGAGGGAGTCTTGTGTTTCCAGAAATTCCATTTGTTGGTTAAATTTAGACTAATGGTTGCCTAACGAGAGGGGGTCTTTGGGGTCGAATGTAAACCTAAATAGTATGTACTATATGTTTATCATTTCCATGAAACTGAAATCCTCTTTAATTCATACCCAATCCTGATAAAAGTTACTACATGATAGTATCATACTAGTACAATGCTGGACACTTCAGTTTCATTTTCTTGTGAATACAGACAGTTTTAGTAGATTCTTCTTAGAAGCACCTTTCTCTGCATCCTCTGATCATCAACAAACTTAAATAGTCGTCTCCGATAGGAAGGACTATAGTAGAGCAAGGATATGACACCCGAGAAAGCTGTAACATAGAACACAAGGAAGCACCACAAAAATGAATGCAGAATCACGTTCTCTTCTCCTGAACTGTGAGGAGGAATGTCCGGTGAGGATGGTTCGTATGGATTGCAACTTCTGTTTAGTTGTGGTCCACAGAGCAGAGGATTATCAACATAGCTTTGTTGATCGAATGTGTCAAATTGTCCAGTTCCATCCGGTATTCGGCCAGATAAGTTGTTGTGAGCAACATAAAAGACTGACAGGAAGTTTAACTTTGTCAACACCTGGGGTATTCGACCAGACAAATCGTCTGTATTTGGCTCAAGTTGGAGAATGTAGTTGGAATTGAGCCGGTTAAGTGATTGTGGGACAGGTTTAGAGTGTGGATACTTGTCAAGTATCCCAACTCATTCGGGATGGAACCTGTCAGTTCGTTCTGTGAAAGATCGATGCCAGACATAATACAAGGGATCCCTTCTGTAGTTCTCGAACCTACGCTTTGACATGAACTTGATTTCCTCTTCCTTTTCTGTCGCTTGGTAACCTGCCATAGTGTACTGGGTAACATTGAGAAAACTTTCGTATGTGTATCTTGAGAAGGCGTCCAGAGTTGTCCATGTGATTGTATTTGTCACAAATGTATCATCATACGGAGTGTTACTGCCAAAGGGGGTCTGATACAAGCAAGAGGGTATGGTTCCTGAAAAATTGTTCAAAGAAAGATCCAATATCCTAATGTTTTAGAGTTGGCAGATTTGAGATGGAATTGATTCTCCAAGATTGTTGTTTTTCAGCAGCAACACTCTCAAATTCGAGAGAGAACTCATCCAATCAGGGATTACCCCAGAGAACTTGTTATCGCTAACATCAAGCGTGACAAGGGCATTTGATCTTGAAAACATGTCTGGTAGAGGTCCGGTGAATTCGTTTCCTTGCAAATGCAAGTACTTTAATGATGTTACATTGATACAAGAGGGAAGAAGCCCACGGAAATGGTTCCGGGATAAGGCCAGAAAGTTAAGTTCTTTGAGTCCACATAAACTATCTGGTATATAGCCTGTGAATGAATTGTTTGACATGACAAGAGAGAACAGCTGTGAAAGATTACCGAACCAATGAGGTATTTCGCCCGAGATTGTATTGTTGCTGATGTCTAAGATTCCCAAGAAAGGACTGTCAAGAAGCGTGAGCGAGGGCTCTCCCGAGAAGTGATTGTTGTCAAGATACGAGGAAAACAACAATTTGAGGTTTGATATAGCAGGAAGCAAAGGGCCTTGTAGATTGTTGCTTGACAACCTCAATGATCTTAGTCTTCGGCATCCAATGGCCAGATCTTCCGGTATTTCTCCAGATAAGTTGTTATTCGACAAGTCTAAATAGTTCAGCCGACTCAATTCACCTAGAGAGGGAGGAATTGATCCTTGAAGCAAATTAGCAGACATATCAAGGCTGATCAAGTTAGGAACAACAGAGCCGATTATATGTGGAAGTTGTCCCTCAATTCGGTTGTTGGATACATCAAGCAAAAACATCTGGGAGTTTGTTTTGTTTGGATCCAAAAGGAACGGCCCGTGTAACAAGTTTCCCTTGAGGCTCAGACTTTCTAGGTTCGTATTATTCATGAGTAGCCAAGTCAGAATTGTTCCTACCATTCCGGTGTAGCTAAGATAAACAACCATCAACTCATGCTGGTTCCTGAGGAAGTTTGGTAAAGCACCGGTGGGCTCGTTGAGCTTACAGTTCGCCAAGCAAACAACTTTGAGCTGGAATAGAGGAGTCCAATTTGGATCCTCTGTATACACACGCAACTCACCATTGAGGCTGTCAAGCTAGAACAGCTCAAGTTTCAAATTTTCACTAAATGAACTCATATAAGAATATGCGGAAACAACACAAGAACATACCGTTGAAGAACAGCAAACAAAGTTGCATAAAATATGAATG
>JAYMSR010000864.1:0-11935 GCA_036897825.1 Plantago rigida | reverse complement strand
GTTGACCATTGGGTTAATATGTAATTAAATCTTCCAAAATCTCTGTTTTTGTAATAAATCTAGCGCCAGGTACTAATCTGTAATTAGCCTATCTAGCAGGGGGTGGTTTTGTAATTTTATGTTGAAATAATCCAAATAAGATTATTTTCACATCCAACTTTTTCCCGCCAATCACGCACAAGTAAGAGGTTATTTTAGGAAATTAAGTCGTTTATTGTTGAACGCACTATGCGAATTTGCCTAATGGGTTTTGGCCCAAATTTTGGTTCATCTCACTACCCACAAATCAAATCAAATTTTTGGTTGTGTAAACCCAGCCCAAATCTTCGTTGCCATTGTAGATAACCTGAACCAATGAAATTCCTGCCCAAGTTGATTGGACCGGTCAGACGGCCCATTACTCCAATCCCAAAATAGCAACCAAACACAAAATCAACATGGCCAACCAACCCATTCTCCTCCTTACCAAAGTGGGTAAGTACAGATGTCTGTCTGTCTGTTCCGAATGATAAATAGATCTGGTCAAATTAGGAGATGGAAATAAGACAGGCGTATGTATCGTGTATTCGTGTGTATATATACATACATACCCGTATACTTACATCATCAGAGAAAAAGGAACGGTTGAAGAGATAATTTAGCTCCATCGAGATCTGATCCGACTTGATTAGATTTTTTGTGTTGAGCATCCTCTATCTATCATCTATCTATCTTCTCGGTAAGCACTGGCAATTTGCATCTTCATTCTGCACAACTTAATTCATTCTGTTTGATTTAATTTGATAATCTTGAGCATCATCATCGTGTTCTTGAGTAGTAGTACTACTGATTAGTATGATGACTGACATACTACTATACTGATTCGATTTAATTTTTTTTCATCATCCTTTCCTATGCATTTTTTTTGCTTTTCAATTTCTTGATAGATTTATTTCACCGTGCAGGGCTGAATTAGTTAATATTAGCCGGCAGCTAGCAAAATACTCAGTAAATTATTATGATGTCGATAAAGGATTTATCTCTTGATGAAAGTCAAACTCAATTTCTCAAGGTGATATCTTATTTTCCAATCAACCAGTACTTATTTGTTTCCTTTTTGATATATTATTTGTTTACTCCGTTTCATTCATGGGCAATTTACTTTATCAAAATTCCTCTTATTTTTCTTCTCTTGTATATATGTATGGCCTAAAGCTTCAAACTTTAGACCTGGGATTTATTTCACTTTTGTTTTGACATTCATCAAATATATTTGGGCCGTGGCTGAAGAGGCGAAAGTGCAGTAATCAGACCTATGATGAGAATCCTGAAAGCTTTCGTGGAGTGAATGTGCTTGTCAATTTTTTTGTATTATTATTACTTTTTTAATTGCATATCCAACGGCTCCCTGTTCCTGCTCAATGTGATTCTCATTCACTAATGCTCTTTGAATTAGAGGCATAACTTCTCCTTAATTTATGTTGGCTGAAAGAATTTTGCTTTATTGGCTGTTTTCAACTTTGAATCTACCTATCTGGATGTATATATTCATCCTCAAGTTAGTCATTAAGCTCTGGCTAACCCATCTTGTAAACTAGTTAGACATCAAACTTAAACCACACAATTGGACGAATGTTCGAGCCATTAGCAACATAAAGCCTCTTTTACGTGATCAGGAAATTAATAGCTATTATAATTGTTTGTGTTGTAGGCATGCACCGGAGAAGACGTGTTTAAGAATAATCGCATCAGTGATTTGCCAGATGACATTCTCATTCGCATACTCGCATTCTTAACACTGAAAGAAGCCGGAAGTACCAGTGTGCTATCAAAGAGATGGAGGCATGTCTGGGCCTATGTTCCTTCTCTTAACTTTGATGCTTCCAACATAAGAAAAAAGTTGTACTCTTGCACACTATTGGAGAGAGAAGAAGAAGAACATAAGTATCTCCGTTGGGTGGACCAAGTAGTGAGATCACACAAAGCTCGTACTGTTGATGAATTTAATGTAAGGTATTACGGCTTAGAAGTTAGCTGTCAGGACAACATTGATAATTGGCTCATATTTGCAACGGAGAAGAGAGTAAAGAGGCTTGAATTGGACATAACACCGCCTCCTTCATTGCATACGTTACCCTATAATTTTCGAATCTCATCTTCTTTCAACCAATTAACCTCTCTTAAGTTGGCTTATGTACAAGTTTCTGCTGAATTTCTCGAGAAGTTCTTGTGTGATTGTCAAACTCTTGAAGTTCTATATCTCTCATGCGCTTGGTCGCTTGTGGACTTCAAAATTGTTGGCCCTCCAAAATTAAAATCTTTGACAATAAGATCCTGCTGGGACTTGGAACATTTGGAGATTTCTGCACCAAATCTTATATGCTTTGAATACCTTGGAGATAAATTATCAAGTTTTCTTCCAAAAAGCACCCCTAAGCTGGCTCAAGTTTACATCTGTGGTAGCTATGCTGAAGAATTGATGTGCGACTTTTCAGATTTTTCAAGTTTAATATCTCAGCTTGAAGTGCTCACCATAGATGCAGGCCGACTTCTGGTTAGTTCCTCGAAAATTATTATTATGATGATGATCATCATCATGACGACGACCTATTGTCCTTTTTTTTCTTTTTCTTTTTTTTGGCTGTTATTGATCCGAGTGATAAATTGTGCATCCATTGATGTCTTCTTCAGGGCATTATGGAAGTGTTTCCAGTCTTCCCCAGACTCAAGATGCTGGACATCAGGTGGTTTCCAGGGTATGATGAGTCATTGTTTGATGTTAGTTCCCTGATAAAGGCTTGTCCTTTCTTACAAAAATTAGTGCTCCAGGTGATCTTTAGACCAGAGTTTTTCTTTTTCTTTTTAGCATTCTTGAATAGAAGTTAGCCATGTTCATCTTTGCTAGTTTTCATGTGAAAGTACTAGATTTTTATGTCTGTGTACGCTTACTCAGTTGTGTTGTAATTCCACCATGCATGTCAATATTTGCTTCCTGTTTTATTTGTTGAATTTGACATTCTATCTTGTTTGCAGTTTCGAATGGATAGTGAATTAGAAGGCAATAATATGACTACAGAGAGGATAAAAGCTATAGCATTTAGTCATAACCACTTGAAGATTCTGGAGATTACCGGATTTTGTGGTTCTGAGGTAGAGTTGAGATTCGTCAAGTATCTAATCGGGAATGCTGTTTCATTGGAGAAGATAAAGATTAAGACAGGCGTTACTCTATCTCGTTTAGAAGGGGGAGAAGTAAAAGGAAGGGAGGAGGCGAAGCAATTGTGTGCGGTTCTTAAACCTTGGACGGAGCTGGAAGTCTGTGGTCTTCAGAATCAATATTTTTGGTCCATCGTCAAAGAATGAAAGCTAGGCAATGCATATTTGCTCTGCTTCATAGTTTCTTTCTTTGTTTGGTAAAGACAGCTATCTTGAGCTACGGGTGGTTTGGGGGAGTTTGATCATCTGCTCATTTGTTGGAGCATTGTAACATTTCCTCAAATAAGCTCCGATGGCGGACTCATTTGTTGGAGCATTGTAACATTTCCTCAAATAAGCTCGTTGTCGGACTCATTTGTTCGAGCACTGTACATTTCATTAAATAAGCTCCATGGCGGAGTGTTTGTTGTATCATTGCTTTAAATAAACTCGATTTTAGCTTGTATCAATGCAACTGAGGTAATTAATTCCCTACTGAGGCTCAGTTTGTTGGGAAAACATGAATTGTTGCTTTAATTTTCAGTTATGTTGTGAGAGTTTGAACCAACAAGGTCAAGTAAGTTTTATGCCAGAACTGAATCTGAAAATGTTGATTAGACAAAAAATGTAGAGAATTCGATACTATTTTTCGACCTAACTTCAAGAATAGCCGGAACCAAATTCCTGCCCTCTAATATAGTATCTCATAAGCTGTTCTGTCTGATCTAACCTTGCTGGAAAAGTGTAACTCTGAGTAACTTCTTTTCAAAAGCTTTATATATCTTCAGAAAGGTCCTTGGTTTCCCCTAAACCGTCTGTCTCCCTCGAATGGTTTACCGCTCAATCTTGACATTCAACTTCTTTACCATGCCAGCCTATAATAAAAAATTGAGGGTGGGGAAGTTAAATAAATCAACCCAAGAAAATAAGAAAATAGTCAATCATAATCAACTACAAGGAAAAAAAGTACCTGTAAGAGGAATTTGGAAACATGGTTTTTTTTATCACCTAGGAGTTGTATAAACTGGCCTATGTCAGGGTGTTGAACCACCATGCCCTTGCAATTAAGGCACTTCAATATTTTATCATGATTGAAATCCCTCCTCAGCCCCATCACTTTTGTTATGATTTCCTTGTCACTAATATGTTGCACATGAATGTGCACATATTTTTCACCCTCAATAGGAACTAGCAAGACAATCAGTCACCATATGTTCAAAAATCAGCAGTAAAAGGAAAAAAGAAAAAGGAAAAAAAAAGAAACTTACCATCAATATTGAAACGGTATTTCTTAGCCGCAATGGTCTCTAATGCTTCCTTGTCCGGGCTATCAACGCGGATCACGCACATACGTAATTTCTTGAACCTGTAAGCCCTGCCTAATGCCATAAGCTCCTTCATCGTTTTAACCTCCACGAAAGGTTCCCGCACTATTTTAGTGCGAGTATCACTCAGCAACCTGGAAAAAGAAAAAAAGATTATAATTTAACTGTCAAAGAAACCAGATGAGGATCTCTACTCATTGCTTTCCAGTTTCTTCCACTGGAAGAATCATTTACATGCAATTCAAGTTCAACAATCTCTAGAGGGTTAAATAAGGGACGAAGCAAACGGCCAAAAACTCAATCTGATTCTCAAAGGTGAAGCTAGAACCACTCCCTACTAGCTCTTCATGCACTGATGACGATCTAAGGAACCTGCTTGATGCTTTTGGTTCGATGGATTCCATCGAGGACATAGCTTCAGCTTACTATGAAACAGGTCAAGATGTAAGCGCTGCCGTTGAAATACTACTTAGTAAAAAGGAGAGCAGTAGCTTTTGCGGATCTTCTACATCAAAATCACAGGACTGTTTAGGGAGCGAGGCTAATAAAGTTTCTGGGAGTTCGGATAACCATTTAGGGCAAGATAATGGTGCTAAAGTAAAGCATAAGAGATACTCAATGGGAAATGTGGCCGGTATGATTGGGAGGGATTATGGCAAATTTAGGCCTCAATCTAAAGGGCCGTGTGAGAGTTACAAACCCCTGAAACTTAATTCAGATGAAATTCCAGTTACCACAATCTGGGGCGAAAAAGAAGTCTGAATCTAAATCTAGAAATGAAGCCATGAGCAGTGATGATGAAGAGTTTGTTTTTCAACTGCTTGGAAATGGATTTAAGATGGAAAAGGCATTAATCCAGGACGTCATTGGTAAGCATATTTTCTTGCTTTACGCTTTCATAACTTATTAGTATCTCTACAATCTTCTTCTGTAAACTCCCAAAATTGATTTTATCTTTGTCCCAGTTCATGGCCCTGGTAGGCGAGAAACTCTCACAGTATGCTTTTATATAAAATCAGCTCCATATTCATTGACCAGAGGCTTTTACTTAATATTGAAGCACATAATTTTTTAAAACTTCATTTTTTAAACCTCTTTTCTGGTGGTCTCAAGTACTCTTAGTTTCTTACTTTAGTTGTCTAACTCCATTGGCTCGACCCTTTTTCCATTCTATTAAAGTCTGGTTGCTTCTTCGGGACACTTTTTGCGGGTCTGTCTGTATTTTGTCTAAATGAATCCTCGTATCTTGTTCAATTGTTCTTGGTTGATACTGCTGGCTATAGATCTTCCAGTCATAACATAGGTTTCCCCTTCAAATTACCAGAAATTGTTCTGCTCTTGTCCAGCAAATACTCTACTCTCTATAGTGATATCATATAGGAACGTAAAAATTGTTATTCTTAATATCAACAGACAAAATATGCATACATCCTTTTGTTAACCAGGTGCAAGTACCTAAAATATTTAATCAAGCAAATGGCTTAACCTAGGAGATACTTGTATCCCGGGAGGTGCAAGGCCGCCTAAATCAACAAGAGGGTGTTTACATGAAGAGGCTGCTATCCACACACAAACTAGAAGAAATGGTAACAACTAACAAGCTAAAAACTAAGCAATTCACAGAACTAACTGGACAACATATTATACATCATCTTGAACTTATGTGGCAAGAGCAAGACACACACACACATAATGTCACTTATTAATGTATAGAGACATTACCTAAAAGAATATGATATGTGCAATATAGAGTTATTACTAATTATACTATGTTATAAAAAGAATCCCATCATTAAAAAAAATTGGTGCATGCTATGTTTCTCAGTCCTGAATTTTGTCCACATTTGGTCATTTAATTGAAATCTGTAGTATGCCAGATTGCAAACTAAAGGAACTTCTAACTGTACTCTTATCTTAAAATACAAGGAAAAAAAGACGATGCACTGAGATACGTTTAGTCCCTATCACATTATATTTCTAAAAAAAAGATACCAGATGAGGATGATGATTTATTACCTCTGATAGTCATGTGTAATTTTATTCTTCATGTTAACGCCTTGACGCTCATAATCATTTTTGATCGAGTTGATTTTGTTTTCATAGTACTCATACAATGCAAGTATCTCTCCAAAAGATACGTAGACCTGCAATAGAATCAAGAAATATCATCCAAGTGTCTCTCCAAGTATAACTTTCTTTGTTTTGTTGGATTCATGCGAATTAAAGAAAAAGCAATATAAAGAGACTTCCATACACGATCCAATAATGATGGGAAAGGAATTGAAAGAAAGGTCGTATAATATTTTTTGCTCCCTCCTGTGTCTGCAGAGGAAGAGGTTTAGTCGCTGGCAAAAGTACTGTCTTGGCAAGGTGCGCAAAGGAGATATTCTAGAATAGTCAGCAAAGTGGTTCACAGAAAGAGGTTTGGTCACCATCGTCCTGAATAGAGAATCTGTTGCCATGAAATACTAATTTAATAAATAACAAGTATATCGGGCCTGGCTGCTCAGAACAAAAGGAGGATAAGCCATATTAAAGGAGTCAGGAATATTTCCTGTGCCAATCAAGTTCAGCCAGTAAGCATAGTCGTTGCAAAGTTCGTAAGAAAGGTGGTCCAAGAAATACGGCTGCACTGCTGAAATAGGATTAGGAAATGATTCAAGATGTATTCACTGGGACTGCGTTCAAACAAGAGCCTAGGCCATCAAAAAAAACAAGAGACAAGGAGGAGGAGCTTCTTTAGCATTCTACTTGCCTTCTAATTTATTAATCATTAAGCTTGCAAAAAACTTATGTTATAAGGAGGAGGGCCTAGTGTTGTTGGCTAGGAACAGCAGGCAGTGGATCTATTTGTTGTAGATTCTCGCAAAGAGGGAGTGCCTACACTTGTGGTTTATGTGCATGAGAATCAGAGATTTGGGATTCTATTCCTTGCAAGCCCTCATCTTATAAGGCCCTTGTTTCCTTTTTTGTTGGGGTTGTAAATCTAATAATACACACGAGAAGCTTCTTCCCAATCTGGATCAGATGCAAATACAAGAAATCATTTACGACAAGAGCTTTTGTCAGAAGTTGGCTTGTTGTGTGGGAAAACGGGATTCTTCCCCAACTAGTTTGAAACACACACATGAACCAACGAAACGGTATTCTTGGCCTATTTACTGTACTTCTTTCTTATCTGGACGATCCTATCTTTCTACGAAGTTTTTTTGCTATCGAATTCTCTTGGTCTTTCTGAAAATGGATCTCGACTTTGTTATATCTGTACATGATTTAGAGGAAGACGCCTCCTTCCTTATTTCTTAATTCCTACACTCTCCCTCAAAGTAGTACGACAGAACTTCAATCTCTCATAGGAAGTCTCCCCTCTACCTAGCTTTCTTCCATACATAGGTTATTGTCTCGTCGTTGAGGATTTTCGAGTCATCGCTTCACATCAGTCGCAACTGGGTAGAGGATGCACTATTTCACTAACTATAAATAATTTGCTCCTGGGATTCATTCCCTTGAACTAGTAAAAAAGGTAAAGCCAATTCATCGTCTTATTCGATTAATTAATCATTCCTGTTTTTGCGCACTTGTATTTCTGATAAGTCGTACACTATTCTTTTTCGGATGTCGGAGGAAAATTCAACCTAGTCGACACTGTTCAGTCAAAAATGGAAGGCAAACAACATCCGTTCCTCCTCAACAAAAAAAAAAAATGGAGATCCCTTCAAACAATGAGAGAGAGAGGGACAACTGTAGTCTGGAAGGAATTCGTAAGGGAGAGTTGGTCAGGAAGAATATCCACACAGAGAAAACTTAGGAGCACATAAGAAAGACTTCCTTAGTAGAGGAAGGAAAAGAGAAAAAGATTCTCAAATCACGATTATCCAAGTTGCTTTCATTTAAGTTTATGGTTGGGAGAAAAGAAATACCGAAAGAAGGCTGCATAGGTCAAGAAAATCAAATAGCAAACTTGAGGAACTAAAGTTGCAGTAAAGCAAATCAGACGGAATTGACTGAGAGTGAGATCTTGGGCAAGCGATAAGGAGGTCGATTGGGAGAAGTTCGATTAGAAGAGGGGAATCCACATCATCAAAGGCAAAGGTAGACATCATGCTCTTGATTAGGGTGCTTACCTCCCTCAGAGAAATCAATAATACTTTGAAAGCGGAGAGATATCTCGGTAAAGTAGAAAAAGTTAACTGCAAATGAAAAGTAAATGAGAAACCAGATGACAGAACATACTTTCTCAATGTTTTCCATCAGCACTGCCTTAACATGTGAAACTTGAGGCTTGAGCTTTTCAGACCTGATGATTTCCTCACGCTTCTCAATGCAATATCTCATATGTTCTTCTAGCCTTGGTCTGCAATACAGGTAAATAAGATGAGTTACTTGCTAATAGAACAAGATAAGAAATATAGATCTAGTTGATGTAACAACTAAATGATAAACCCGAATTCTTGGCTTAAGTCAGCTGTGATAGCCCTTCCACCACCATATTTAGTGACAAATTCTTCCTTCACGCGATCCAGAAAAGCCATAGGGAACTTCCGCCCAGCTGATTCTTCAGCAACAACACAGTAAACTGCAAAGTAATTCAGTAAATATCATATCATTGGAAGTTTATAGTAAGGCAGTCTATGTCAATAGGACAGTCGTTGGAAGTGCATCAGCAATGTAAAAAACTTTAACAATAATGTCAAAGAATCACTACTCCACACCTCCAAGAAACAATGCAGATTTTCTGTTCTAATTAAATAAGCTATGTATCTTCGGTATCGTTCTCGAAAGAATTAATTCTAGAACTACAGATCAACCAAGCAGCTAAGGATGTTACTCAACATGGACATGGAACATGGACACATACTTAATTCTGCAAATTTATCGATATTCTGCAAATTTATCGATATACTTTTCAACCGAACCAATTTGCTTCAACTTATTAAACTCTCCAATCACATCATCACTCCGAACCGATGTGAAACGAGTAATAAACAATTCTAAGAATGCATTCCAACTCATATCAATCCCTTCAACATAATCCAAAAACCAATACTCAGCTGGACCATCCAAATGCATACCAGCCATCAAAATTCACAATCCACACCTCCACCAATTACATAAAAAAAAAACATATAGCAATAAAAAAATCAGAAACACCAAAACGGAAAAGTTAAAATACTTACCGAAATCATTATCTCGTAGGTAATTGAACGTGAACTGATCTATCGTATAGCTAAACTTCAATCCAGGAGGAGAACACTCGAGGCAAATCGAAGCAATTGAAGAAATAGAACGGTTTATACTCAAATTTGAGTTGTCAACAAGAATCACGAATGGCGGTGCGCGTACGTCGGCGTAGATCAACGCCTGCCGGATAAACACCATTATCGATCTGATTGAAGAAATCGCCCGTATTTTCTGTAGCTGATGTTACGAACGATTACCCTATCACGAGAAATCGAACGGAATACAATGCGTTTCCCTGCTAAACTGTATTTTCTGTAGCTGATTGGATAAACTGAAGGAAAAGGAAGACTTGATCGATTTGTAACTGTATTTTCATTCCTAGATACAATGCGTTTTATTCAATTGGAAATTGCAACTCAACCCTTGCTTACTGGTTAGTAGTTTGGAAGTATGTTCTGTGGGGTCTTGGTTTCGATCCCAGCTCTCCTCTTACTCTTTTTTCAATTTTATTTTTATTAACAAAATTGCTAAAATTGATATGTATTCATGTGCTTAGTTGTTTCTAGTGTTTTATGTTTGATTCTTGAGTTAAAGGGTATTGTTAAATTGTATTTGTGTAAATGTTAAGTAGTGTTATATTTTATCAGGATTTGTGGATTTTGAAATATGTCGAGAAACTTTTTACGATGAGTGTTCTTAAACCGATTGCGAAAACTAAAGAAGTACTTGTTTTTTGCTATATATATACGTATTGCATCAAAGTAGTTTTCAACTCATGCTATTTCAAAACTTGCATCGAAGCAACTTTCAAATGTTCTTAAACCTGGTTTTCTATTGATTGATTGATATTGATTGTTTTGGCCAAGTTTTCGGTTAGGGTATACTCATTGCATTTTCGGGCAGTGGTGACTGTCGATATGTGTTGTGGGTTGCTCTGGCTTACTTCTCTTTGACGCCAGACAAAAGTCGCGCGAGGTCTTAGAGGTAGTAGTGTACCACCCTGTACCATGGGGGGTATTGATTGATTGAGTGAAGAGATAAGGGCTCGGATTGGGGTTTTAAGGAGACTGCACCAGCGAACGATTGATTGCATTGTTGTTGATTCGTTATTGTTAGAGAAAATTACATATACCACCCCTGCAATTGACCCCTATTTCAGATACCCCCGCTTTTCAAACAATTACAGATGCCCCCCTCGGCCTATTTTTCAGTTGACCAAATGAAAAATAAAGGAAAATTAAATTAAATGGACTCATTTGCAATTTCCAAGTTTTGTTTTACTACATACTTAACTCTATATTTTTATAACTTATAAAAATAACCCAAAATATTTTTTTTACATCCCACAATTTTTATTA
Organism: Plantago rigida; assembly: GCA_036897825.1. Taxonomy (NCBI): domain Eukaryota; kingdom Viridiplantae; phylum Streptophyta; class Magnoliopsida; order Lamiales; family Plantaginaceae; genus Plantago; species Plantago rigida. The sequence goes on along the minus strand of JAYMSR010000864.1, from coordinate 897 downwards.
AATAACAAAAACACCCCTCCATCTTCTTCCACACAACACCACCACCATCAACGACGGACCCACCACCGGAAAACATAAAAGCTCCGATCGGAGCTTGGACTGCTCCAATCGGAGCAGTTTCAGCTCCGATCGGAGCTGTACTGCTCCGATACAGCTCCGATCGGAGTATTGCAGCTCCGATCGGAGCTGAAACTGCTCCGATTGGAGCTGCAATGCTCCGATCGGAGCAGTACAAGCTCCGATCGGAGCTGGACAGCTCCAATCGGAGCATTCCGGCCAACCCCCACACCCCTCAGCATCACCGCCAATCTCCCGCCCAGTCACAGCCCAGCCGTGTCTGCCTCCTCTCGCCGTTACTGCTCGCCGTCAGTCAACCGAGCGAACCGCCTGTACCGCCTGCACAGCCAGCTCCGATCCGCCTCCTCCGCGCGCCCCAAGCTGCTCCAACATCTCACCTCCAATCGCCGCGCTCCAGTCCAGCACAGCCAGCTGCCGATCCGCTCCACCTGCTCCGGTCCCGCGCCCAGCCACTGCGCCGCCTGTCCAGTCCACTACCTCCGCCGCGCCATCGCCTGCACAGCCAGTTTGCCGTATCTTCCGCCGCCTGCTACTGCCTGCTGTCCAGCCTGCTCGCCGCGCCTTTCTCCGCCTGTTCTCCTCCCCGCCGTGCGCCGCCTGTCTCCGCCGCGCCTAGACCTTCCGCGCGCCGGTGCTGCCCTGCTCCTCCGCCGCTATCTCCACCGGTCGCGCCTCCCCAACCCGCAGTTCACTGTTGGGTTTTCTGATTGGGACTTTTGTGGTTTGATGATTTGGGTATGGATCCGATTGGAGCTGCAATGCTCCAACAGCTCCGATCGGAGCTTTGGTAGTGTTGTGTTGGTGATGGACGGAGCTTTG